>PVJC01018551.1:0-31218 GCA_004026665.1 Murina feae | reverse complement strand
GCTCCGAGCCTCAGATGGGGCTGGGGGCAGGTCCCCAGTGATGACACACACACATACACACACACACAAAAGGCGCCTGGCAGACTGGGGCCATCATAGGACATCCACTGAGGGGTCCCAGACTGTGAGAGGGCACAGGTCGGGCTGAGGGACTCCCTCCACCCCGAGTGCACAAATTTTTGTGCACCGGGCCCCTAGTATATATATAAAAAGCCAGTGACTGGAACGCCAGAACAACCAGAATGACTGGTCACTATGACGCCCACTGCAGCCAGCGAACCAGCCTGATTAGGTTGTGGGGCTGGCCAGGCAACCACCCACAGCCGCTCCCCCAGCCAGCCCCACCCCTGATCATCAATCTGATTGGCCTCAGCCTCTTTCTTCAGCCAGCTCCACCCCCAAATATCTCCCCCCCATCTGGTCAACCTCCCATGGGCCCTCCCCAAGTCACTGACCCCCTACTGGGCCCTACCCTATTCAGGAGAGGGGTCTGCCGGGTAATCATCCACAGCCCCTCCCCTAGCTGGCCCAGCCCTGATTGGGCCCCACTTGGGCCCCAAAATGACCATCTCTATTATGGGCCCCACTTCCCACCATCTCCTCTCTCCAACAGGTGCGGCCCCAATCTGCCCCGATTGGGGTTGCGTGGCCAGATCCCACCCATGCAAGAATTCATGCACTGAGCTTCTAGTTGATACTATAACACAGTAATAATGCAAACAAAATGTAAGCATGCTAGTACATGTCAAAGAGCATCACTTTTCAATTACCGTATTTTCTGGTGTATAAGATGACTTTTTAACCCAGGAAAATCTTCTCAAAAGTAGGGGGTCGTCTTATACACCAGGTGTCGTCTTATAGGGCAGGTGCTGAAACTTCTGAGCTGGACTGGAAAATCTGTGGTCGCCACATACAGTGGGGAGGGAGGGGCGGCCTCAAAAACTCCTGCACTCCATTCATTTCAATGGAACCGGACAGAGACCGCAAGTGTCTCCAGTCGGCTCCTTTTTGTGCCACATACAGTCTCCATCCAGACTTTTTAGCCCAGGAAAATCTTCTCAAAGTTGAGGGTTGTCTTATACACCCAGTTGTCTTATACGCTAGAAAATATGGTATATAAGTGCAAATAAATGTGGAAGAAATGTCAAATGTCTTCCATCCAGGCATTTTGATCCTCAATTCACTTTTCCATCAAAAATGGTTATCAATTTACTTACTAGTAGAAGCTTTTAAGTGGTCAGAAATAGTGAACCTTGAAAACTATAACTATAAAACTCTGAGGAATTTTTTTAATTGCCACCTTCATTCTCAGATCAACAATCTTAGTATTAGAGAAAAGGAACGCCTTTGGCTTCATTAATCATTTTGACTTTGTCAGTTGGTTCATTTAAGTTCAAGAGCACAATTCTTTAGCAAAATTAATCTCTATAAACAGGCCACTTATTTTTTTAAACTAAGCTTTTGGAAAGAAAGGAGCTTTTCTGGAAATATTTCTATTCCAATAGAAGAACCTAAAAGTGTTATGCCAGAACACTTACACACACAGAGTGAGAAACCAATATAATACCAATAACAATAAAGCCCACAGAAACTGTCAGTGTTTCAGTGTGTTTTACTGGCATCACCATAACAAGAAGTGGGGAAATATGAGAGGCAGAGCCACAGATGTGGAGAGAGATGAGTAAAACATTAACTGATTCTAAGGAAAAGGTCTTAGAACAGGAAGTACCATAAGTTATACTGGCCTTGGTTGAAGTACCCTATCCTTGGTTTGCAGTATCCTATCTAATAAAGAAGGGATATGTTAATTGACCTTCACACCATCACAAAGATGGTGGGGCCCACAGCCAATGAGGAGGGAATATGCTAATTGACTGCCCCCCTCAACAATGGAGGCATCCACAGCCAATAAGGAGGGAATATGCTAATTGACTGCCCTGCCCTCAAAGATGGCGGCGCCCAGTCCCCTCAGTCCAGGCGGGTCTGGCTGCTCTGCGCACCTGCCTCTGGAGACGCCCAGTCCCCTCAGTCCCCCAGCCACCCAGGGCCAGCTTGAGACACAGGAATGTCTTGGATGGCAGCTGCCCAGCCACCCAAGGCCGCCCAAGGCACAAGTAACTGGGGCTGGCCGAAGCTTGCACTGCCAGCAGTGGCAGCAGCAGAGGTGTGATGGGGCATCGCCTTCCCCTGATCACCGGGTCACCTCTCTCTCCTGAGAGCTCCTGGACTGTGAGAATGGGCAAGCCGGGCTGAGGGACCCCCCTCCAGTGCATGAATTTTCATGCACCGGGCCTCTAGTAAATAAATAAACTAACAAACAAACAAATAAATCTTTGGAATCTAGAAGGAAATACTTAATGCGATTAAATTCCAAAATTGGTCACATACTTTCAATTAACTTCTAGTGTTGAAATGTTCCTATTCTGAGAATAACAAAGACTAATACCATAAAACAGAACATTATTGTTTTATGGTCTGTTTACTAGAATATAATTATTGTTTCAAACTTTGTTTTAGAAAGTCAGTTAATGTGAAATTTCTTTTCTTTTTATTCCCATGTATACACTAAATAATATAGAAATAATGATTAAATGAATAAAATTATATTTAATGAACTAATCTCTTATGATGTACCTTAAATTGCTTATACATAAAATTGAATTGTAAAGAATATTCTATAATTAAACAACAATAATAATAATAATAATAAAATTAAGATTTTTTTCAATTCATCCCTATCTGAGGGGTAGAATAGGGTCCAAAGTCTTTCTAAATTTTAATTTTACTAATATCTTTTGACACCAAGTTCCCTATTATAATCACTATATGGTTTGTCATGGACTTTTAAAACTTTGACAATTTTCTTTATGAACACAATTTTGAGTTTTTTGGTCACTGTTAATATTCATATTATATATGATGTTTTTCAAAGTTCTCCAATAAATTAGAATAAAAACTAAAATTAGGCAACAATAATAAATTAAAAAGGGAAACTTCTTGTCAAGATGGCTGAAAAACTGTGTTTGTTAGCGTATAGAAAAACTACTAATTTCTGTGCATTAATCTTGTCTCCTACAATTCTTCCGAATTCATCGATTGGATCTAACAGCTAAGAATAAATACACAAACTATACTCTTAGTGTTTAAACTATCGTTGACTTGCTATTAAAAATACACACACACACACACACAAACACACACACAGAGAAAGGCCAAGTGGGGGATTATGGAGCTGTGAGTTAGAATCATCTATCTTGCATGACAAACTATGTTTACACCCAGTGGTCACAAACTGCTTCATCAGCTGTGGCAACATGAAGTCTGTGCAGCATGATATCTCTGAGTTCATTTCCCACTCTTCCCATTTGTGACTGTTGAGAGGACCAAGTTAGGGAGCATGAATTTGAGTTTTTCAAAGCCTACGGACGTGTGACATTTTTGTTATATGAACTGAGATACTGTTGATATGGAACAGAGAGCACATTCCCTGTGCTGTAGCCTGAATACTAGTAGTGCCATAGGTCAGCATGACAAGAGGTTTCCGAAAACCCAGAAACATCTTTGTCCTAATTACATATAAGACGTCATGTGTTTGCTGATAACTTTTAGGCAGCAGGTGTTTCTTCCCAAATGTGGGGTCTGTAGCTTCTTTCCTTTTTTATTTTTAAATTTCCTACTATGAATGCATGATAAAACATTTGGCCTGTTTCGCTGGTGCCCCTCAGAATGTATCGAATAAAGACTGCAAACCCTCTTCTTTTTCAAAGAGGATGCACTTGGAAATGAATGTGTGAAAAGGATGAAATTTCTTAAAAACGTAATGGGACATGTGAATGTCTTTGATGCAAAGAATAAAGACTTAATTTATCTATGATTAAATATGTTTGTTTTGTTTTGAAGCGCATAAGGGTAAAATGCATGCTTATTAGAAGTCTCCATATTAAAGACAGAATGAAACCTCTTTATAGATTTTTCTCCCAATAATCCATTTTAGAAGCAATCTCAATGTATAGTAAATTGTAGCTCTTCTTATAAAATCACCTTCATAATTCTTTCTTACTGTATTGTTCTATTTCACCTAGTGATATTGCAAACTTAATTTTCTAGCTACTTTTTCTGCTTTGGAAACTAATCATGAATTTTTTATGTTTATATTTATGAAATAATTTCACAAAAGTACATTTTATAAATATATTTTATAAATGTTGATGAACTGATTAATAATGGGACTGAAGAATTTTTTTTTTACTTCTGCATATATGTGACATAGCCTTGAGTTACCAAAAAAGACTATATCTTATTATAAGCCAATCAAACTTTACAGCTGTATAAGACCTTGACTTAAAGATAAATTTTCCATAGTTCTGATAAATAAAAAATAAATTTTCTTTTATGATAAAAAGAAAAAATACCTTCTTAACTTTTAGTGAATTTTTTTATTAAAAATAAGGTAAATTTTTGGCTCAGTTATATTATGAATGTTAGAACCACTAACAATATAATCTTTATAACTGCTATGCAATTTAACTTAATCAGTAATATTTATTAAAAGTCAGTATACTTGAAATCACACAGTGTTAAGAAGCAGTGACACCCTGAGCACATAGATTTTACAATATAATTAACAGCAGATAATGCAAACACAAATTCAAAGACCTGCTCTAGGATACACACCCAAGTGCTATAATCCTGTTCTAAGTTTACAATCACGACTTCACAATATCTCCATCTTTATCATTGGATCTCATGTATAACATATTTTTTATTCCTTCAAAACCTGTGGGATGTCCTAGAAAGAAAACTAAACTGGAATTGAACCCGAGACTCCTCAGTAGGCAGGCCAACACTCTATCCACCGAGCCATACCGACTAGCGCAAACTTAAAATTTTTACTAACCCTTTGTCACACGCAGCTTCTTAAAATTTTTCTCTCTTACTTTATGGGGCCTAAAAGCAGTGGATGTTTCCAGATTTTGGTGCCCCAAATTTCTGGACTGTTCCAATTTCCTTTTATTTTCCCTTGTATGTCCTATGATGTCTTACCAAAGGCAGCTAATTTCAGTGACTACACACTCTGAACATTTTTCCAGCTTTTCCCCCAGGAGCTGAAAGTTCAGTAGGTAGATGGTCTGCTTTCCAGGTTATCATTGGCAACCAGGTTGTGCCATGTATAACAGGGTTTTCCAACCTACTAATCTCTCATCTCTGATCCCTTGCCGTGGTTGGCTGATAAGCCAAGGCCACATTTTAGGTCTTTCTGGCTAAGGAAAAGGGATAGGCATGCAGATACTGCTGGGAATAAGTCAGGAAATGATGTATACCACTTCTGTTTACATTGCAATAATAAAGTGGTCACACAGCCCAACCTAAACGCAGACAAACCTGCGCCATGCAGGATGGAGCTGGAAAGGAGAGGAGAATATAGACATGTGTGAGCACTAACACTCTCCAACACAAGCCATAGAAAATCGTTTGCACGTTTGGTGTTTGTAGCAAAAAAATACAAAAATAACTCAAGATCACATTAACGCTGGATAGATATATACTGGTATATACCTGCATACAGGGGTCTGGTTCCATACCCTTAAGTACGAAAGCACATAAAACTGAATAAATTGTAAACATGGTTAATAGTATTCAATTATATAAACATAGGCTGTGAGACTGTAAAGGAATTCAAAGGCTTGGGAGATTGATGCATGCAACTGCACACGTATTCACCCCAATGTGACCACATCAGACCATGCCACCCACCATCGGAGCGTTCCCTCACAAACGCTAATTGAGCACCTTCTGCCTCTCAGGTGCTGAGCCCTTCATTTTCTCTGCCCTCGTGAAAAAGCCCTGTGACTATTAACAAAAGCCAGCCCTGGGCCCAAGTAAAAGCCTGTAATGGGAACATCTAATAGTTAAACAACCCATGATGTCAGGGATAGAATGGTCAAGATGAGCAAGACAAATTGTTCCAGACATTTATTTCCAGACAGTGTGTGTTCCAGCAAATACTGGAAGAATATTCATAGGAGAGTGTAATTATGACTTTGTCTTTTATGCATACTGTCTTGTGGAATCATAGCAATTTTTAAAACTGGAGACCATAAAGATAATGTAGGAAAACATTCATTCTTTAGAAAACAAAAAAACAAAAACACAGATGTACACACAAATAGAATTGTTTAATGTAGGCAGTGCCAGAGCTAAGACTAGACACTCTCCAAGGACAGAATGGAGAGCTATCTCAAAATATGCCAATATGTTTAATAATATAATAAGAGAAAAAAGAAATTATAGAATTCATAATAGTTACTAAATTTGATTGCTCTATATAATTATCCATAGTGATTTCCTGCATGATGAAAATATGCTCATCTCTTCTATAGGTAAATTATGTTTTCCATTTTCCCCCTCTAGTACTTCCATTTACTTTTTCTTGTTCTAACCATAAGTTGAATATTACTCAATTTTAGTACCACTAATAGCTCATCAATGACAGAGTTTCTATTCAATTTTTAAAATAAGCAATAGCAAAATTTTCTTCTGTTATGGAATACTGTTACAACATATTGCATAATCACATTCTTTTTAGCCATAATTGGGGGCAAGCAGGGGTGGAAATTCAATTAGTTGCTTAATTCCAAGTGCTTAAAACAATAGTGGGCACCTGATAAGCGTTAGCTAAATGTAAGATATTGTTTTGTGATGATTACTAGTGTCCTGGTGCAGGACTTTCATGCAATCATGGGAGGAAGGGGCCTTCTCAGCCCAGCCTGTGCCTTTTCGCACAGCCTGGGAGCCCTCAGAGGATATCCAACTGTAGGCACAATCGGACAGCCTTAGCACTGCCATGGAGGCAGGCCGCTGCACTAGCCAGCCATCAGCCTGGCTTGTGGCTGAGTGATGCTCCCTCTGTGGGAGCACACTGACCACCAGGGGGCAGCTCCTGCCTTGAGCATCTGTCCCTAGTGGTCAGTGTGTGTCATAGTGACTGGTCATTCTGCCATTCGGTCAATCTGCATATTACCCTTTTATTATATAGGATTATTGCTATCGCTCACATACTGTAAGCCCAGAAGTTAGGGGTAATCTATAAGCTGGGAGACCCAGAGGTTGGCTGAGTAGCTGAGTTCTAAATGGAACTGAAAGAGATGATAAGCAGAAGATATACATACGCATGTGGAAGGAATGGTCATTGAACAAGATATCAGGACAAGTAGGGAAAGTTCCAATTGTTGCTGTGCACTTTTGTGCTTGTGATTTGGGATGAGAAGTACTTTATGAGTCAATCAATTTATGGAATATTATTATTCAAATAGATTTGCATTTTCTTACAGATACTGCGATTTTTTTGGTTGATGAATCTGTTGGCTGAACCAATCTCTCCTCGAAATATCTCAATAATTTTCTTTTATGGAGTGACTAAGACACTATTTTGTTTATTTTGGTCAAGATTAACTGTTTTGAAAAGGAAATTATATTATTGTTTCCTGTTTTATAGTTTTAATAATAGAGAAAATATTTGTATTTTCTTTAAGGGATTGATTGAGAATGACAATGTTTATGTTGTGCGTTCATTAAATGGGAAGTCCAGAGAATATATTTACCAGGATGTGGCTCTGACTTTAGATAATTCTTAAAAATATGTTTTTATTGGTTTTAGAGAGAGAGGTAGGGGGAGGAAGAGAGAGAAATAATTTTAGGTAATTCTTATTCATTAAATTTAAAAATGTATAATCAATAGTAATACCATAAAAGAATCAAGACATATTTGACTTCCTTTGTTCACTACATTACTATCCCTTATTCTTGCATAAGTAACTGGTCTTGCTTCTTAGTGCTAATAATAAATGACCTGTACCTAAAGAACTTTGTATAAGATGGAGTTCTAAAAAGTCATCCATAGTGAAAATTTTATCGTATCAACTGAAAAAAATAATAAGCATATGTAGGAAGTAGGAAGACTTCTTTAATTTTTAATATAAGCATCATAATACTATAATCATATTATGAATGAACTAAAAACTATGAATATAAAAGAGCTGGGGTTATTTTATTCATAAGGAAGTTCAACAATCTTAAAAACTTAGATAGGTTAAATGCAATGATAAATTCAACTCAAAATAACCGATCATGCAATATCCAATAGCAGTATCACTGTAATCTCTGCTACAATCAGACTAATTTCTGTAACTTCACTTTTTATATCAACTTAGGAAACAATGTGTTCCTATTTCAACAGGCTAACCAAATGCACGTATTCAAAGACAAAGCAAAAAAGGAGGCGCGAGGGCTCCTCTGATAGAATTATTTGCCACGCGGGACTTTCCTTGTCACTGACCCACGGGAGTCTGTGGCACACAAGAGCAAGGAGCACCTGGAGTTCTAAGGTCCCGTCTGCAGTGAAGAGTGAAAGACATTTTAGCAGGAAGAGCAGCGCTAACAGTATGTCAATGTGACTACCGACAGCAATCTCTTTAAGTTTCAATTTCACAACATCCTCACCCTGTCAATCAGGATGTGGCCTATCTCATGGGGTTAGATTTTTTAAGAATAAAACTAACCAAGTACTAGCATGCAGCAGGTAAGCATGCTGCAAAATGATGCTGCTGTAAAAATATCACACGCCATAGAGGGCTGTAATCATTATTATTTCCGTCATTGTAGCAGTGGTAGGAGCAGTCGTGACCATAATAAAACGTGATGAGGACTTAGGAGTAGGAGGGGAAGAGGAGAATTTAAGGCCTGTAAATATGACACCCTTGTTTCCCTGGCCACCCCATCTGGGGATTAAAACGAGGATCTGAACAGAGGCTCTGGTGCAGTATTTCTTTGCCTGTGCTTTTTAAATAACCTAAATCTTTCACCTCAGTTTCTCCTCTGAGATTGCCGCAGAGATGTCTCACCAGGCCCCGTAGATGAGTTCCTGATACTAGTGTAATATCTGCAATTTCCCCTGGACAGCACCCCAGGGGGGGCGGTGTGCCAGCATATGGAGCTTGGCCTCTGCTGTCCTTTGATGGGATCACCACCGAGCCTCCCCGAGGTGCTGCCACCGCTCCCAGTTCCTGCCAAGGCCGGAGCTGCTCCTGCCAAGGCCTCCTAATGTCTCACGGAGGCTGCAAGGCCCTCAGTCGTGACTGCTGATGCGTCAGCCCAGCCCAGGCGCAGAGGCAGAGGGCCATGCCAGAGACCCAGTCTTCTTCGGTCTGGCTTCCAACAAACATTTGGACTCTGCAAACATTTATTGAGTGAGTCCTATGTGAGGCATTTCCCTAGAACTTCTCTGGCTTTTTTATAAAACAGTAACAACACCGTATCACGCTATAGCGGTGATTTGTTTGAACTTCATGGTTGCTTATAGAAGGGTGGCTTCACTATAACATATATTAGGTGGTTTTTAAAACGCATGAAGTGTGATAATCCTGTCCTTTCTTAAAGGCAGTACTTATGTAGTTATGTGCTATGGCAAGGTAAATGCAAAAGACAACAATTTTAGAAATTGTAATACAAACAAGCAGAGAGAATTTTTGAGAAGGATAAATTAGAAAAGAGCTAGAGATGTGCATTTTTTAATATTTATATGTTGCTTCATCTTCAAGAAAAGTACAACACTCTGTAAATCGTCTTGTTGTGCAATAGATACTATTATAATACGTAAAATGCAAGCAATAGTTAAGGAGAGACTAGCATCATTAGTTTATAAATCTGCTTTTAGTCCAACTCATATTACAGGCCTTAATGGTACTTTTTAGTCGAATTGAAACAGTGAGCCCTTGACCATTGCTTCAGAAATTGAAAATTACTTCCCAAGTTTCACTAACGCATTTCTGCATTTTTGGCTAACAACAACCCTGTTTCAGTAGCCTACTTCTTAATTCCACTTACAAACTCATGTACATCTATAACCATTATAACTCCCCCTCCTCCCACAATAGAAGAAAGTTAGGTGTCACTCCTACTATCTAAGACTAATTAAACTCTCCACCTATGTCCTGTTGTTTGTTTTTCATTTTTCAACTGGAATTTGCATACCCTCTTCTCATATTTTCAAGGTCTTTCTCTCCATTGTTTATATAAAAACAACCAAATCTTTGTTTCTTCAAATAGAGAAACATTTTAAATCCTACAATTTCTGTGTCCAACTCCCCGTCTCAGCCAAGCACTTAGAAATAATATTGCAAACTTGCCTTTTCTGTTTGCTCATTCCCCGTTTGCTCTTCAATCCCTTGTAATCTGGTTTAAGCTCTCCAAAGGGAGAGCAAAGACAACAATAATGAAATGATTCTGAATCCAGCGGGTACTTTTGGGTTTCCAGTTAACATTTCGGCATCTTTTAACTGAATCACTTACATCGCCTTCCACAGCATTTCATTCGCCTCCTCAGCCCAGATACCCTTTATAGGTTTGTCTCCTTCTGTCATTTCCTCTCAAAAGTTGATGCCTCCAGGTTATTACCAGAACCTTCTTGCTACAACGCTAATCTAATGCAATTTTTTGTTTTAAATCTGGACGTGGTCTACCATTTCCTACAAGGCTTATATTTTGGGCTAATGGTCTGCTCATAAAACCAACTCTATCAGAATGATACCAATGTGCTAGAACCTTTTGTGCCTCAGAGTTTCTGTATGCACCTCTACCTGAGATGCTCCAGAGATAAACCTTGAACATTTGCTTTGGGTCAGCAACTATTGATTAGGCATCTACAACATCTAAGAAAATATACTGGGCTCATGTAAGGAGGATGACCATATATCCCATCTTTAATACCACCATTCTCATGGCCATAGCAGGGACATTGTTTTGTGTGCTATCATATCAGACTTTATTAACAATTCCCCTAAAACTTTTTGATGGCTTCCTATTATGTTTCACCTCCATTATGTTTCACAAGGCTGTCATATACAATGCAACTTCTTCTATCCTGTCTGTTTTCACCTGTTCTCATCACAGGCCTTGCCTCTAATGCATGTCAGGTTTTAGAAATCTTTCTTTCTTTCTTTCTTTCTTTCTTTCTTTCTTTCT
Organism: Murina feae; assembly: GCA_004026665.1. Classification (NCBI taxonomy): domain Eukaryota; kingdom Metazoa; phylum Chordata; class Mammalia; order Chiroptera; family Vespertilionidae; genus Murina; species Murina feae. The sequence goes on along the minus strand of PVJC01018551.1, from coordinate 20,199 downwards.
TTCTTTCTTTCTCTCTTTCTCTCTTTCTTTCTCTCTCTCTCTCTCTCTCTCTCTCTCTCTCTCTCTCTCTCTCTCTCTCTCTCCATGCTATATATCATGGGGAGAAAGTAAAATGCATTTATTCACACTCAATATGCCAAAATATGCAAAACATGTGTTCTCCCTGTTATTATCATTTCAATCAATAAACTACATGAAGAAAACAGCCAAAAATTAAGTAAAAATCCAGATGCCGGAAGCATAAAGCACTTCACATAGCCTCCTCAAAGTGAAGTTTAAAGCATACACATTGACACTCATAAAAATATACATTATCACTTTTAGTAAAGGAATATTAACTTTCTCCATGAAAAATAAAAAATGTCCATGGAAATGAATATAATCAACATTTCTCATTCACACTAAATATTCAGGACTAAGTGCTTCATTATTAGATCCTGTAAAATTATCCAGAAAACTAATATCATATGGTATTAAACACAATAACTAAGTCACCATTGATATTCATTTCACTGCTGTGTATGAATAAAATACCTGTATAAACATTTGCATACATCTAAAGCACATATAAATACAGCATAAGTGTTTTCTATCAAAAAGAAATAGGCTTTCTTCACCCTATAAGTCCATCCATTGATAGCTCATGAAAGCATATCCATTCTAGAGTCTTCCCACATTAAATAATAAGAACTAAATGATATTGCAATACAGCAAAGAATACCTGAATGCTTTATGACTGAACTTTCTGAATTGCAATCAACTGTGTACTTACTACTCAAAACCTTTACTCCCAAAAGTTATAAGTGTGCATGCCTTTCTAGCGTACCTACTATTACACTGAGATGTATAAATTCTACAGTTATTTTTAGATAATTTATCGCTTTATATTACCTCTCCATGGAGCATCCATGTCTCTGCAACCTTTGTCACTATTGCCTGCTCTTTTTCTCAACTTTTCTACTTCTTGACATCTGAGTTTTCTCTTACCTTTCCAGGTTCACCTTCTCTTTCTCTTCTAGAGATCTTTCTTCTCCAGCCTTTCAAATTGTTGTTCCCGACGTTATATCTGCTTTTCTAGATCTCGTTTACTTTCTCCATCTCTGAAAATATAATTCAAAGCACAATTTCAATTACCATGTATGTAGGCACAACCCTCAGATTTATATCTGCACATCAGATTTTTCTCTCATGCTCTGAACTTATTTAATATCAACCCCTGGACATACCACCAGAGTCTCATCATCCAAACTAATAAAAGTGAAATAGTAAAATTAACCGTTTCTTCGGGACGGGGTAAGCCACGCCCACCAGCCAATCACAGTGGCTGTATGCAAATTAGCCCAGCCAAGATGGAGGCTTGGTGGCGGGTGCTGTGTGTGGGTGGGCGGAGCCGATGGGCCGGTGGCAGGTGCTGTGTGTGTGTGGGTGGGGCACCATGTGCGGGTGGCGGTGGTGTGTGTGGGGTGGGCGGGCCGCTATGGGTGGGTGGCAGGCTGCAGGCCAAAGGTTGGGCAGGAATAGGCTGAGCGAGGGTCTCCCGAGTGCACCATACATTGTGCCCCGGGCTCCTAGTGTTTCACATATTCTGAAATGAATCTATATATTCACCTCTTGTGTTTATTTTTCTGCATTTCTAACCTCAATTTTAAAATGTTGAAATTATTTTATGGCCCTCCTTCATGCATTACTATTTAATCAGTTGCCAAAACTTCTCAATTTTTTCCTAAAATTATAAGGGTAACCCCCAAAATGTATACACACTTAATAGTTGCTAGTGCAATTGATGTTTCTTTCTTTTCAGAGTCAACACATGAGAATTAGTAATTATTCAAAGTGTGTATACATTTTTGTGATACCCTGTATTTTTCCAGATTCTACCTTTAAACCATTTCCACTTCCACAGCTCCAGCTCTGATATGTAGCACTTCTTGCTCAGTGCCCTCCAATCTACATTTTTTCCTACTATCACTATTACATACTTCACTTGTTTATCTATTGAGTGCTAGACCTATGTCTTATTCACTATAATTTTCCCTAGCACAGTGTCTGGAACATAGAATTAATGCAGTATACTAGTAAATGCTTGGTCATTCATGCATTTAACAATAAGGAAACACAGCACTGACTATGTTGGCATTATGCTAGATACTCTGGATACTTCATGGAACAAAACTTGGAAACATACAACCTTCCTGAAGCTTACGTTCTAACAGGGGACATCAGACAAAAAATTCTAAAGAAAAAATATAAGTAAATAATTAGCATGTTAGCATGGAAAGACCCAGTAAAAAGAAAGGGAAGATCAGATTAACAAGGATGAGGAAAACCAGGGGAGGGCAAGTTGGAAATGAAATAAGGTGGTAGGATAGACCAGGTGACATCTTACTAAAAACATGACAGATGTAAAGGAGTGACACCTGCATTCAGAGTAATCAAAAAAGTTAAAAAAAAACAAAACACTAAAAAACAAAACAAAATTTCAGCCAGAAAGCACAGTAAGTAAAAAAGTCATAAAATGAGAACACACATAATGTATTCAAAACAATAAAAAAGCCTTGGCTAGAGGGAAGTTATAAGAGGAACCGAAGTAGGAGGTTAGATCCAAATGGCAATAGGCTTTTGGGGCCACTGTGAGGACTTAGACTTTTCACCCTGGATAATAATATTGAATTAAAAAAAAAAAAAGATAAAGTCCATTCTGAAAGAAATGGGACTGTGATACAAAAATATTCACCAAAATAGGAGAAGATGAATGATGGCGTCATAAAATGTCAGCTAGCTCAGTACATCGAATAAAATATCCTCATTTTAAAATGTTGTTACATATATAACATTGGAATCCTTTAATGTGTTTTCTAAATTCGGATTAGCCAAATAGAATCCACAAATCCACCGACTTGAAACCTGACCCTGCACCACACCCAGCACAGTCCCTCAGCTGCCTGGAGCAACAGAGACTTTAAAAATGTCCCAAATGACCTGGAAGGAAAAGCTCCACCCAACGCTGGTTAACCTCTATACGCAGCACTGATTCCAGCAGAACACACAATTTTTACAAGGCAGCTTCTCGAAAGTGAAGCTACCATCCACAGCTGATTTTGAAGCCACCTTTGAAGGTGGATTTTGCAAGGAGGCCCTGAACCTCTAGTTTTACTTCCTTAGTTTAGAGAACTTTGATATTGATGGAAAGCTTCCATGTTGAGGGTGAAGGAGTCATGAGCCCTCTACAATCCCATCAGTAACCCTGTGCCCTGAGAGAATACCTCATTTGGGGACAGTGATTTCACCTGACCCCTTACCAGGCTTCCAGTGACATCCTCTGCCTGAAGACAGGGCCACTGATTAAGGAATCTGAAAGGGTAAATTCTACTTTTCATTATGTATCTAACCTAACACTTAATCTCCCAATATGTCTCTAATTTTATTCTATTTTTTAAAATCCTCAACCGAGGACATTTTTTTTTTTTTTTTTTGCTTTTTAAAGAGAGTGGAAGTGAGAGGGAAAGACAGAAAGAAATATCAATGTGAGAGAAACACATCAATTGGTTGCCTCCTACATGAACCCCTACAAGGGCCCAGAACTGGGAAGGAGCTTGCAACCATGGTAGATGCCCTTGACCAGAATCAAACCCGGGACCTGTTGGTCAGCAGGCTGATGCTCTATCCACCGAGACCTGCTGGCTAAGGCTAGACTTTTATTCTTCCAAAGCTAAGAACATTTTAGAAAAATGGAGTCTCTTCAATACATCTTTTCAAGACATCATTCTCTGTGTGTTTACAAAACAAACCCATGGATATGTGGCTTGAGCTACAACATGGCAAGAGCTTGGAAGATGGCACTTCTGCCCTTACATTAAGAAGACTGGAACATACTAACAACCAATGACTTGTGCTAGACTCATCAAAGAACTGTGGTTGCAGAGCCAAGGGCCACCCCTAAGCCTGAAGGGACAGGAAGATCTGGAGCGTCATATCTGCTTACTTAGCACAGAAGCCACACGGACCATAAAATGGCAGGAAAGCTTCAATGGCGATGCTAACAAGCTGCTGGAGCCTCAGCATAAACCAGATCGGGAGTGAGAAAGTCCAGGGCTTCAATCACGGGAAAGGGGATCGTGTTTTTGTGAATTTCACTTCTAGGAAGCTCATCATGATCTCACACAGAGTCAAGCAAGATCCTCTCTTATCTCTGTCAGAGGGAGAAAAAGGATAATCATGAAGAAATAGCACCTGTTCTCTATTAAAAAGGCTTATTCTCCAGGGGAAAACACTGCAGAGGCATACTCCACCTTCAGTGGGAGGGAGGGCATTTTCCCCTTACAGTCCCCTTTATCCCACCGGGGGCACCTCAAGAGGAGCAAGCTAGCCGATCAGAGCAACGCTTGTGAAGGTCACAACCCAGGGAATCGGGCCCCCTCCAAGCTGACACTTAACCAAAAGCCCGGGCAGTACTTCCCCATCCCACATCCTTCCACAGGGCTCCGGTCTAGTAACAGCGGATCACAGCTGCAAGAACTACAAGACAGGCTCTCTCTCCCGAGTACTGAGGGAAGCCTCAGTCATAGGAGAGGGGGAAACAAGAAAATTAGAGGAATATTAAACCTCTCCCGCCTACACAGCTCATCTCCTAGCCAGATTAGCATAGATCCTCTCAATAAAGGCTATTAGCCTTAGTTGCCGTTACTCCATGAAACATGTCCAGCTACCAACAAAAATTACAAAGCCTAACAAAAGAAAAAAATCCTCAAAGGACAAAGAAATCATTAGACTGAAATAATGGAATTATAAGACAGAGAATTTGCAATAACTACGACTAACATAGAGAGTAGAATAAAATACTTAAAGTATAAAAAGGAAAAAAAACTAGAATTCTATATCCAGCAAAATTCTCCGCAAATGTGCGAGAGAAATAAAGATATATCTGGGAAACAATGATTGAGGGAATTCACTACTGCCAGCCCTTCCTTGCAAGAAATGTTTTTTAAAAAAATTCTTCAGACAGAAAGAAAAATACACAGTTTAGAAACTCAGATTTACACAAAGGGAAAAAAGAGCTATGAAAAGGATTACTTTTTAAATTTTCTTATTAAATTCATTTATTAAAATTAAAGTAAAATAAGCCATCTCATTTTCCCTGTTCATAGTTTGCTGTAATAGCAACACTGCATTGCACGCTTCCGCAACAAGTGGCAGAAATATGAGCTCTTCCAGGGTCATAAAGTACCTGCACTGCTCACAAAGCAGGGTAGTTTTAACTGAAGACAGGTGTGAATTGGTTAAAAAAAAAAAAGTATGACGGGTGTTCTAGAACAACCAGCAAACTAGTTCCGATGAAGTATAATTGTTGTGCTTAAGAGGAGAAATAAAACCAAGTGCCTATGCCAAAAAAAGTAAATAAATAAACTTTTCACAATAAGAACAGAAAGGAATTCTCAGCTGCAAACCATAGAAGCTGGTTGTGCCTGGTCAAGCAAAAAAGCAAAAAGCAACACACACACACACACACACACACACGAGGTGATTGGGTAAATATTAGGTGAGTGGGCTGGGAACCAGGTTCCTGCCTAAACTTCATCAAAGAATGCTCTGAGCCACACCCGAGGACAATGAGCTCGCCTGCCCACAAGCTGTACATTCTAGGTTGTTTTTGTTTTTTTCTTTAATTTGTTGCAAAGAACCTGATTTTAGGGTTACTGCACCTAGTCCTGAGGCCAGCCAGGATGCCACTCCTGCAGCCAGGACCCAGCCCCCACACGCACCGTGGTCACCCAGGCCAGACGCACCTGCCATCATGGTCCTCCCACAGGCGGAGCCTGCACAGCACAGCCTCCCGGGACGGCTGACCCCCTCCCCACCCCCTCCCCACCCCCACCCGGTTCTCCTGCCCACGTGCCTGGTGAGGATGCAGGTTGGGCCGCTGCACAGGAAGACGGGAGGCAGCTTGCTGGCTCCTACAGGGGAGGGAAGCCTCCGAGGGCGGGCACGCGCCGTGCATCACGAGTCCTTGGCGTCCAGAAGGCACGAAGCTAAGAGGTACTGAGCCCATTTCAAGTCTGTTTCGCTGCTTGCTCGTTCCTCGGGAGCTCGGGAGCTTCGCAGGGAAGTCGGGACCGTGGAGGGCGAGGAGAGACCTAGGATGCAGACAGGTGGGCGGGTGGCAGCTGTCATCAGCAAGGACGTGGACCCAAGAGGCTTGCCTTTGGCGGCTGCACCGCGAGCAGATCTCCGCAGGGCCGTGGGGATCTCAAAGGTTTGTTTAGAGGCCTGAACTGTGCTGTCAGTGCACGTCCAGGTGGTCTCCATAACGCATTACTCAACCTTGAAGGCAAACGGCTTTTGCTGTGGGAGCGGTAGGCAGCGGCACCTGGGTGGGAAGGTGAGGAGCCTCTGATTGCGGTTCAGCTCCTGGTCATGACCCCTCCGTGACCTCTTCCAACACCCCTAGCAATTGTAAAAGGATGACCCCAGTTCTTAAAAAAAAATTATAATACACAATGCCATTACTCCCGATGACATAGGAATAAAAACGCATCTGTGTTTATACAAAAGCTCATGAAGATTTCTGCGTAAAGGAAGACTAATTCTCAGGGTGTCTTTAACCAGCACGGTGACTTAAAGTCACAGCAGAGTGGACACAGGAAAGCATAGCACCCAATTGGCAAAGTGCAAACAAGTATCCAAAGTTCTCTGTTCAACTATCTTGGTCTCAAAAATAAAAATGCATGCAGCTTCGAATGAGGCTTAATTTATACTCAGGGATTATTTTCCAGCTTGGAAGTATCTGTTTCAAAAATATAAAGCATCAGAGATTGGCATGAAAAAGGTAGCAGAGGCATTTCTGTGTAAGCATCTACTAGTAAAAGAACCTGAAACATGAGTAATAACAGACATTAGTCTTAATATGTGTTATGATGTCCTTATAGAAACAAAATCTAGTAATCCTTTATGTCATTGCAATATGTCATAATACAGCATATATTCTTATATTTTTTCTGATGAAAATGCAATAGGAAGCAGGGCATAAAAATGAAAAACTGGATGAATTTCAAATCCATTGTTCCTTAAAAATATATTCATATTTAATACAATATGTATTTTAATTTATTTGCCCATTCCAACAAATCTAATAATTTAATAATAGGTTGGTCCTAGTTTTATAAACTTACAAGATGTTTCATGCAAGGTCAATAAATATTTTTTGTTACAAACTAGCCTTTGTTTCTATAACATCATTCAAATTTCTGGGCTAGCAGAAGTGTTAGTTTAACCAGACTGCATTCACAGAGCAGTCTATAACATACCCTAACTGACAATCCTCAAAATCTCCATAAATGAGAATGTGTATACTAAACTAGCCTGATATGTGAGCAGCATAAAAAGAAATAATTATGGAAGTAAACTATAAAAAGGAAAAGTAGGGTTTGGGGTTTTTATTGTTATTATTATTCTTGAGGCTATTAGCAAGGGGACCTGTAGTGTGGTGAGGCAAATTCTCTGGAAAGAGATGAGGTGCATTGGGAAGCTACATTAACTCTTTGTGCACACAGGAGTCCCATTTGTTGCCAGGAGACATCGATACAGGATGGCTTGCCCGCAGAGAAGTGCTAGGGGACACATTGATTCTTGCCATTAAACACTGGCTTTCCATTTGGCGTTTCTCTGGAGCAGATCTCCAATTAGCCGTGTTGACAGTTTTTCATGCATTATATTTTGTCTGCTTCTGTCATAAAAACTCCTGGTTATCCAGGAGTTCAGAGAGTTCAGTGAAAAATCCATAGTGATCAGAAAGACTTGAAAATAAGACAAGAGAAAAATGCTGAAAGAACTGATTCATTCACTCAAAAGATCAGAAGATTGAAGGCAATTTTAAAACAGTTGTGAAATACCCAAGGGTTGTAATGTATAGGTGATATTCTGCACAAAAATAGTACTTAGCTGTTCTGTATTTCAAATAAAAGTAGAAAAGTAAAAAATAGATCTTGACAGGAACATGAGAAGTTTGGCTGAAAAATAAGGAAACATTATATGGCTATTTTGGGCTGTTGCTTTTTTCTTATTACTATATATATATATACAGAAAGGTTTTTAAAGCGCAAAATAAAATTAAGGGATAAAAATCACATATAATCTTATTACCCAAAAATGACCATGGTGCATATGTTTTTAGATGTATAAAGAGGTGGACAAAAGTAGATTAAATTACCAGCTATCATTATTATTATTTTAATCCTCAACCGAGGATATTTTTCCATTAATTTTTAGAGGGAGGGAAAGACAAATAGAAACATCATGTGAGAGAAACACATTGATTGGTTACTTTCTGTGCGCACCCAGGTCAGGGCCCTGGTGGGGAGGAGTCTGCAGCCAAGATATGTGCCCTTGGCTGGAATGGAACCCAGGACCCTTTGGTTCACAGGCAAATGCTCTATCCCCTGAGCCAAACCAGCTAGAGCATAACCATCATTAGTTAAAAGGTAAGTCACAGTAAGGATGTGAAATAACAAAAATAATAATAGTAGGAAGAAAACAAATAATGTAAATACATAATACAATAATAAATAATAATAACAGAATGAACTTTGTTTTGTGCACTCACGACTGTAAACGTAATTTTGCCAACCCCTGTACACACACACACACACACATATATAATATTTTGGATATGATTTTTTTCCATAGGACATATCTTCAAATCAGTAAATATTCTTTTACAGGAGATTTTTAATGTAATCACTATATCTTGTGGATGTGCCATAAGTTACATATCACATTTTGACTATTGATAATTATGATGAATAATCTTGTACAGTAATTTCTGTGCACATATTTTATTTTTCCCTGAGTATAGATTCACAGAATATACAAGAGTGAAGGGTTAAAATCTGTTTTATGTTATAAAGTACCCTTTAGAATGATTGTTTCAATTTAACGTCTAACATTAAATGTATGTGTTTCCTTGGTCTTACATAGGTTTGTATTTTTTTCATCTTTGTTTTACTTTGTATTATTTTTATTATTGTTTTCACACTCCTTAATGAGCTTCTCACACATTTTTCCATTAGGTGTGTTGGTCTCTCTCTTAGAATTTTTCAAGTGGTCTCCATATATTTAGAATTTTCTAATTTATAATTTAGTTTTTTTAGGTCTCATTTTAATATGCCTTTTTTTCTCTTCATGGCTTCCTTTTTTATTAGAAAAATAAACTCTAAGCCCATGTGCTAATTAATATTCAATTATATTTTCTTTAAATAATTTTAGTCATTTTTCATGTTTATCATTGTGGTGAGAAACATTGAATTCTAACTTCATTTTTTCCAAATAGTTACATAAATATATTCACTTATCAAGCAATCTGTATTTGTTCTGCTAACTTTGCTTGCATTCCAAGATTTCCAAAATATTTCTATGGACCTGGGTCTATTTCTAAGCTTTGTATTTTGTTCTACTCATCTTTTTGCCAGGATCATATTATTCCAATTGCTATGTTTTGGAATACATTTTAAATATCTAGTGGTTTTGTTAACTCCATTCTTCTGTTATTTTTATTTTTTCAAAATTACTTTGATTGCATGTGTTTCATATGAACTTTATTTCCCAAAGTGTGTTTCATTTAGTATTCTTAGGGCAATCAAACTAGGAATATGCATCGACTTGGTGCCAATTCATACTCCAACACACCCAGTATGTAATAATGATAGAGAAAACATTGAGAGATGACTGAAAGTACATAACAAGAATAATGGGAGCTAAGGACTTGTTCCACTTTGGGCCCAGGGTCAGCTCTTGTGAGTCAGACAACCAAAATGCTCCACTTAAGATGAGAATCTGAAGCTAGTTTCACAGTTTGAAGTCAATAGCATAGGTAAGTTAAAAAAAGACAAAAAGTCATTCCTGACCAAAAAATGTAAGGAAAGGTCAAGACCTGAATAAAGTGACAGATTCTCCATCAATCTTTGTTTCTAACTGTAGCAACCAAATATTGCTGTCTCCTGTGTATCCCTACCAAGTTTTGCTGGAAATTCATGTTTTTTCCCTTTCCCTTTTCTCTCTTTCTTTCAGTGAATTCTGACCTTGTTTTATTCCATCCCCTTCTTCTCCGACCTTATTGTTATACTATGAGCTTCTCAGAGGTAAGGAGCTCTGTATTGTTCATTAATTCCCTCCAGCGGCTGCCTAATATGTGGTTATTGAATTGCATGTACCATGCAGGTACTCCTTGGAGGCATGCCATGCCAACGCCCTGCGACCCACTAACACAGCCTTGCTGCAGTCATCATTCAATGGAGCAAGGCTGACAGCTGTCATCTCTAAAGGTGGGAGTGGACTGTGTGGGGTAGGGATGACAACACAAAAAGAGGTGCTGAAAAATCTGAAGAAAGACATTCCCATAGGAAATTGCTATCATCATTACCAAGCCACTGTACTGAGGTGCACCAAAAAGTGATGGTCAATGACAGTGGTGGTTTTAGCAAATGTGGTTGTATGTGCATGTGTGTGCATGTATGCACATTTCTGTGTGTGTGTGTACTAGAGAAAGGGTGTAGACAAATTTTAAATGTTCTTTACAATTTATTTTCAATATTCTAATAATATAAAGTTACTTCCAAAGTATGTCAAAGAACTTGTAAGTGAAAAGTATGCAAACAGTAGAAGTACTCAAGTCTCACAGCTTTACAGAAGGAGGTAGGTAGTATGGAGAGCAAGGCAAAGCCAAAGTCCTCATTCCTCTCCTGCCTCTTCCTGACTTGTTGCAGACCTTTTCATTGGGGTGTGTTTAAACCACTGCCTTAGGTCATTCAGCCTAGTTGCACAAAGAGCTAGATAGACAGTAGAGGCCAAAAGCAACCAGCAGACAACACAGCAGGGCTTGCAGACATGATTTGAGAATAGCATTGTCTGTTAAAGAAAAATAATAGAAACAATAAATGCTTACCACAATTAGAGATTACCTAAACGAATTGTGACAAATCTGTTAAATGGAAAACAAGTATCATTAATAAGAGAAGCTAAACATTCAAAAACAGGTGAGGAATATTATACTCCTATATAATAGAAGCCTAATATGCAAATCGACTAAGTGGTGGAACAACCAGTTGCTATGACACACACTGACCATCTGGTGGGCAGATGCTCAACCCAGGAGCTGTCTCCAGTCTGCAAGCCCCAGGCCAGCCAAGGCGGCGCCAGCAGGACACCCCCATCATCCTGCCAGTCACCCCACAGATCACCCCTGATTACCATCTAGGCTAGGGACCCTACCCATGCTTGGATTTCGTGCACTGGGCCTCTAGTGTTTAATAATATACCCATTTGTATAAAAATGATGTGATATACTTGTCTGTATGTCAAATGTTTCGAAGCATTCAAAAATTATGCTTATAATAATGACTAGCCCAGTAAAGCAGGACTATGGGTTGGGGCCAGTGGAAGAGCTTTCTCTGTCTATCCTTACATTCTATTTTGTTTTTAAATGAACATTCATTATTTTATTTTTAAAAGCCTTAGTCATTGTATAGTTTTGCCTTATTACACTAGCCCTTTAATTTCCATCTTACTCATTTATTCTATATTTGACTAATTTGCCTGTCAAAAATTCCCACATGAATTCTGTGGCAGCAAGAATGAAAACAAATTACTAACATAATCTTATTTTACTTCTAAGTTGCCTATACTAATGGAAATAAAAGTATGAAACTTGTTAATGCTGTGTGTTTAAGATTAAAATCTTTTAGACAGAAATCTTTATAATTTCTTTAAATAGGTCCTTTCTAAGTCATATGAAAGTATTTGTTTTGACAGATAATTTTCTGTTCATGTCTAAAGTCAACTCCATTTCTATCTTTTTTCCCTGAAATTGTAGGAAATGAGTCACTAAGAAAAGTTCACCTAACACTTACCTCTTGAATAAATTAAAAGATTAATACTTTTTACATTTTTTAAATATGAAACACAATTTAATTTAGATAATTAAATGGAATTAATAGATCAAATGATCTTCTATAACTATACTTAAAATGGCCTATATATTTACTAATACATGTATTTAAGTTTAAAACTTATTTTCAGAAAAAAGAAAAAAAAACACAAAAAACATGAATAGTTACTCTAGAACTTTATCTGAACCAAATGGTAAATTTCTGATGATATCATGTGGCAGGGGAAAAAAGAATTCCTCTTTTATTATGAAAATAAAAGTATTGGTCATTTTATAACTTTTACACTTACTTTTCATTCTCTGATATTGCTAGTATGGAATTATGCCAGGACTGACTAGCAGACCCTGCGGAACAGAAGAATGGATTACTCTGACACATGTTTCTGCGAAAGAGAGGCTAAGGGAATCCTTGGCTGTAGGAGCCAAAACAGCCCTGTTCGCCTGTCTTCTTAGGCTTTTATTATAACAACAACTTGAGCCTTAACAGGTTTGGCTCAGTGGATAGAGCGTTAGCCTGCAGACTGAAAGGTCCCAGTTTTGATTCTGGTCAAGGGCATGTACCTTGGTTAAGGACACATCCGCAGTAGGAGGTGTGCAGAAGGCAGCTGATTGATGTTGCTCTCTCATTGATCTTTCTAACTCTCTATCCCTCTCCCTTCCTCTCTGTAAAAAATCAATAAAATATATTTTAAAAAACAGCTTGAACTAAAATTAACTATTAGCTACTACCAGTAAGGTAAGTATCTTTGAGAAGACACATGCGTCCTTTATGCAAGGACATTTTGAAATCTGAACATAAAGATTACAATTAAACATCTGGGGGCTCAGACTTGTCTGGAAGAGTCAAGGCAGGGTCTGCCATCTTCGGCAAGTCCCCCAGAGGCCTCAGACCAAGTCCCGTGCTTCTCCACAATATTGCATTTTAGTAATAATAACATGAAGTGATTTAGCATGAACAAATGAAGGAGAATACTTAGGAGTAAAGACTGGTAACCAATGAAAACATATATCAAGAATTAAATGTCTTTTCTGGGGTGATTTTCAACGTGAAAGAGTGAAAAGAGAGTGACAGCTATTGAGTATCTCCATGTGCGAGGCATTCTCTTTGGCTCTTTTTAAAAATCTTGTGACATCTATGTGGCAAGTAGTTCAGCTTGCCTCACAGGTGATGGCAGGGGGCAGAGAGGGACTTACTCTTAACAGCATGGGCTGCCTACGCTGTGGAGCCCTTTTTCCCAAACTATGTTCTGCGGAAACTTTTTTTTTTTGGTAAAGTTTAGTGAAAAAGATTTTCAAAGTCAATGTTATATGATAGTGAACATGCCAAGCTCATTTCCACTTAATTCCTTCCACTTCTCTCTTTCTGAAATTCTCCTGTCTCACAACTTGGCAGAACTCTTTCTTATAGAAGTTTCCAGATTTCTCCATCAAAAGCAGCCTCTTCTCACCAGTTAATCTTGACCAGTTCACTGTATTTTATTTTCTCCTTAAAACTTCACATTATCTCAAAGTATTTTGTTCATGCCTTTGTTTATATATTTATTTTCTGAATAATAAATATGATAGCACTTGGTTGTCAGCTCCATGAGAGCAAGGTCCTAACTATTGTATCCGATACTATATCACCAGCACCTAGCACAGTCCCTGGTACGTAGGGAGTGCTCAGTAAACAGCTGTTGAATTATTGATCTGGCATAATCTTGTACACAGGGCGCATTGCCTATTAAGGGCTTCAAGCAGCATTACAGTAAATGAATCTGTTTAATGTGGTTCTACCTAGTGTCTCCACAATGCATTCAATCATTTCCCCCTCATTTCATCGGCATCTCTTTTAATTAGCATTCAGTTTTTTAAAATCCTTGGTAAATGTTTCCAGGGTGAAACTCAAAAGGACCCATATTAAAAAATGCTCCCCTCTTCGTCTGCCAAAAGCCCCACTCAAAGGTAAATGTCACCAAGAAAGACTTATTATGGGAAGCTATGGTCAGCCATTACCATCACACCCAGCGTGAGTCTGCCAACGTATCTAACTGAGAGCCTCGTGTAGAGGAACTGGGTCCTGAGGGAACATCATGGTAGGAGGGAAGGCAGCCTGTGAGGAAACACTCCACCCGTCCAGAGCCACAGTGAGCACACTGGCCTGGGAGGGGCTAAAAGGAAAGGATTCCTTGGTAAAAGAAGCTTTCACACATTTTTCTTCTTGACCAGCCATGGCTGATATGTTTATTACATGTTTATTTTTTATCCTTCAATTTAGTGCATATAAGTGAAAAGATATTAGAGTTCTCACTGTTGGTGTCTTAGCTTGCTTGAATGTGAATTTTATTTTAGCTAGTTCCTCCTGGGAACCAAAAACAACCACCCATTTATCTATTTCATTTCACTGAGAGAGTAAAGAACACATGCAGCCCTAGCTGGTCTGGCTCAGTGGATAGAGTGTCCGCCTGCAGACTGAAGGGTCCCAGGTTTGATTCTGGTCAAGGGCAGGTACCTCAGTTGTAGGCTCAATCCCCAGCCTTGGTCGGGGCTCCTAAGGGAGGCAACCAATCAATGTGTCTCATCAATGTTTCTTTCTCTCTGTCTCTCCCCCTCCCTTCCACTCTCTCTAAAAATCAATGAAAAAATATCCACGGGTGAGAATAAAACAAACAAACAAAAAAAGAGGCCACACAGAAGCCACCAAAGCTATTACTAATAGCAATAGCACTAACACCCCTAACCAATCCTTGAAAACACCTACTCTTGGGCCATTTATGTACATGGTTCCATGTAATGCTCATAGCAGCATTACACAGATTTGACATGAGAAGATGCTGAGTCACAAAGAAATCAAGTATTTGGCCCACATCAGGGTAGATAGTGAAGTAATTAGGATCCAAACCTACCACCGACTGACTTGAAATCATATTGTCTTTCTGTTCTGCCAGGATCCCGTGTCATTTCTCTTTAGTAAAAAGTAGAAAGGAGACAGATCAGGGCTCCACCTCCAGACAGCGTCTACCAGGCTCCGTAGTGTCATTTGCCACATGGTTAGTTGATTTCACCCATACAGTTGGGAAATGGGGAATTCTTTGAGGACAAGCCAATGTATAGGGGGGCAAGGAGAGAATCATGCTGGAGTTAAGATCTAACAAATTATCCTCTTGTCCTTTATTGATAATTTGGGGGTGGGGGGAATCACAACGTATATTTTTACCTGAATGATTATTACAAGAAGAAAAAAAAGTCATCATCTGGTTCTCCTTTAAGTTTTCTAAGCATCAAGGAGCTTTGGGGAATGTCTGGAGGTTGGAATTATCACCCATGTGCAAAAGGCATTTTATAGAGTTCACGTCAGTTTCTTTGTTTTCTTGTTTGTAAATAAGAATTTACATATATCTGCTTGATTTTGAGTCCCCTTACAATATTTGACAGTATATTACACAGGGCAAATAAA
Organism: Murina feae; assembly: GCA_004026665.1. NCBI lineage: Eukaryota > Metazoa > Chordata > Mammalia > Chiroptera > Vespertilionidae > Murina > Murina feae. Next base: position 4,828 of record PVJC01018551.1, on the reverse strand, counting down.
TTATATAGATGTCCATTGAAAATTCAGGTAAGTTACTTGCTACAGTCAAATCAAAACTATATCAAAGGAAAAAGAACAAACGGGAAATATTTTTAATTATACAGAATTTTGACTAATCCGAGAAAATATACAAATTTACCTGCAGGGTGAACTTTTTTACTTGAATTGAACTTCAAGAAGGAATAAATATTTTAAATAGGTTTCTTATGTAAAAGGTTTCTTAGCAAATTAATTAACAGGTTCCACTAGGAGGGAAGCCTAGAGCATAGCAAATTCCAAATTCTTTGTTCTTAATAGGTTCTAGAATGCTAGTCATGCATTGATCACCAAATGATATTTTGGAAAACATTTGGAAAGTAAAGTAATAAACAGATCTGGTCAATTCTCTTCTAAGGACCCTTTGAGAATAAACTCAACCCAGGCCATTTACTGGCTTTGGTAATGAGAAAAGTGAGTTGGGAATTACCAGATGTTAATGAAAACCTGTTCAAAGCTCTGCCTTGCATAGGAGGTTGTTCAGTTTATTCAAGTCTAATTTAGACTGGAGGCATATTACTTAATAATTATCCAGCGCTTCCCTCTAAAATGTGCTATAGAAATATTCTGAACAACCTGTTCATTTACTAAATGTATACTTGTGTACAGTCAGATTTATGATAGCCTTTCCCCAGCCGATAGGATTTCTGGGGGAGAATGGCTTGACTAGGAACATGTACAGGTCATGCACTTTTTATTTCGATCTTTAGAAAATCAAATGATGCTGTGTAATAATAATCACAATAATGCTTTAAATTGGGGTAGTATTAACTAGTTACAAAATAACTTATTTGGCATTTACAATTTAAGTGTATTCTAACCTGTGGTTCTTTGACATTTTGAAATGCGCCTTTTTTACCAATTGAAGTTAAGCCTCTGATCCCACCAACTGGTTTGATTACTTATTCTTGTATTTATGTATTCCAAGGATATCTATTGGACATAGAAGTAAGTTCTAGGAATACATAAGGAAGCAAGAAAACTACAGTGTAAGAGGCAATACATATTGAATTGCAAAATTCATTATTTCAGGGTGATTGTGATTATAAATACTCTAAACATTAAGTACAGGGGGCTATGTTAGTGATTACAAGAAAATTTGACCCAATCTTGTGTTCAAAGGAGGGCTTCTCTGGGGAAGTGGTAGTTTACATGAGCTCTGAAAGAGAGGTAGCAATTGAGAAGTGCAAAGACTATTCCAAGTAGATGAAAAATAAAGTATGAATGCCTTAAGCCAGGATAAAGTTGTTCAAGTTTCATGACCCAAGAATTTAATGAAAACAGGTATGGCTAGACTAATAGAGTATGTGTGTAGAAAGGGTTTGCAGGGGAGGGGTTACAGAATAATCAACATGAGATAAGTAGTGGCTAGAGAACATAAACCCTTGCTATAGATTTTCATCTATGTTCACACAAGAGCAATGAATGCTGATTAAGCACTTACTATGTGCCAAGTAGTATTTCATGACTTCACATGCTTTAAACTTCACAACAACCCTATGATGAACCTCCTGATGGCATCCTAATTTTACCCACTGAGGAGAGTGTGGAGAAGTTTTGGTCACTGTTCAAGATCACAAAACTAGCACATGAGTAAGCTGGGATAGGACACAGGTGATTTTGCCCCAAGGCCTTCTCGCTTAACTCTACACTGAACATTGCCAAGCTCATGAAGGCTTTGAGCAGGGAATATATATATGTACCCACTATCCACCCTTGCTCAGGGGTTGGTGGGTTCCTGTCAGTGAATGTTGATTAAAGACAAATGATGAACAAGGCACCAAGGTAGACATTGTGATTTCTCATAGGCTCATATCCAAAATCATTCTATTCAAATGGACCCTGAAAGAAGCAACACAAATACCAAGACTAAGGGGACAGTGTATAAATGTAAAGTTTGCATAGGAATAAACTGTAATAATTTAATTAAAGTAGTATTTCAAAAGGCATGGATGGGCAGAGAATATGAATGAGGTAACCATCATGATGATGATATGAATCAGTGCCTTTCATAGAATCTCATTTTACCAAATGCTATAATTTCATTGGAGCTTCACAATGACTTGGTAATGTGGTCAGGACAGGGATAATTCCTACTTTACAGGGTGAAGTACTTCTTTTTTTAAAAAAAATAAATCTTTATTGTTGAAAGTATTACATATGTCCCTCTTATTCCCACCCACGCACCCCCACCTTCCCTCTGAGATTCTATAGTCTGTTCCATACTTCTATGTCTCTGGATCTATTTTGTTCCTCAGTTTATTTTGCTCATTAGATTCCACATATGAGTGAGATCCTGTGAAACTTGTCTTTCTCTGACTGGTTTATTTTGCTTAGCGTAATACTCTCTGGGTCCCTCCATGCTGTCTCACAGGGTAAGATATCCTTCTTTTTACTGCTGTATAGTATTCCATGGTGTAGATGTACCACAGCTCTTTTAGCCACTCATCTACTGGGTGAAGTACTTCTACCAACTATTCCTACCTGTGATGAAGTCAGATTTCACTGAATGCTGGCTTTTATACAATGTTCTCTTTATAGGGAAAGCCTGTAAAATAAGGACATGCAAGTACTATAAATGATAGAATGAAACATTTATAAACTTTTCCCATACACAAAGGGCAATAAAAAGAGTAAAAGCAATAATATCTATTTTTTCTTGTAATAAATTTATACTTAAAAAATGTATTCTTAAAGCACCTTGAGGCACCTAACCACAATCTTGTCCTTATGAATGTACCTCTTGGCTTTTTATATTTTCCTAGCATATGCAACTATTAGGAGATCATTCAAGATTCTTAGGAAGACATGATACCTTTTTAAAATCGAAAGCTAAGGAAATTAAGTGAATTTGGTTAATTTAATTAGTTGTCACTGCTTGTTTTAATTTTTTTCTGTATAGAAGTAACTAATTATTTGAGAGTACCAAAAAAATTGTGCCAGTATCCCAATGCCTTTTATTTTACCATGACTCATATTTTAAAAGGAAAGTGTAATCAGTCTTGAATTGTTACTGAGGCCAATATGCTAATGAAAGACAGAAAATTGGCTTCTGCTAGAGGAAGCCAGTGTCACTGTCAAGAAATTACCTTATGTGTGTCTATGTACATGTGTGTATAATTTATTTATTTAATAATAAATTCTGTCATTTATTTTCAGAAACCTGAGTTTCTGAAGCGCATAGTGCCCAAGGTAACACCTCTATTGTGGACTTGACAAACCTCAATTTTGCTCACAAGTTCTGATATCTCAGGGTCATGAACCCTGTGAAAAAGATCAATGAAAGAACATTCAGTTTCCCCTTTGAGTTACTGTTCATTTCGGCCTGCATCGTTTTCCTTCATTAGTCCCCGGCATAAAGCCAACATGAGATTTATTTCTCACTCATGGCCACTCCTTTCTTGGTTGTCTGTCCCTTATTTATGGACAATAAAACTAATGTCTGAACAAACGTTGAATCCCACTTAAACCCTTATTCACCTAGAATAACAGATGATCAAGTTATATGACAGCTGTAGCGCACATGTCAAATGAGATTCTAACAACTTATGTGCATTGAAATAACTTTCTAGGCTCAAGATGGAACGGCTCTTGCCAGGGGTACCACATCAGCAAACCCAAAATGAGATAACTTCTGTATCCCTTTAAATTCTCAGCTTGACCAGGAGCACCGTATTTTTAGTCAGGCAATCCCGCCAAAGGCCAAGCAAACAGGGCCTTCTCACCCCAAACTGTATGGTCCCAGCCAGTCAGATATTTTCTCTTTGTCCTCTTCCTCTTTCTTTATTGTACACCCAAAAGAGCATTCTGCCTTCTGCTTCATTTTGAAGTGACCCACAGGAGACTGTCTACTTCGTGAAGTGTTAGGTGACGTTTTTTGTATCAATTGAAGAATTTCCTTTAATTTTTTACAGTTTTTGGTGATGAGGAATGAAACCCAAAGCTGACTAACAGCCTTCTGGACAATGAGACACATGGATGGGTGCCTGCTGTTATGAAGGGTTATGGGTAAGTGACTCTCGGATCTGAGTTCCTCTTCCTTGTGAGCAGTTTTCAGAGCTAAACAAATTTTATTTCGATTGATATTGATTGATTGATGATTGACTGTTCCTGGAAATGTTCTGGAGTTCTGGACAGGTTCTGGGACAGCTATCTCAGGAGTTGACAATCATTGGCCACAGATAGGGGACTCATAATCCCAAGGTCCACATCATAAAATACTGGAGGACTTGGGAAAACCAGTGAAGAAAGTCAGACTGTGTTGACCATCAAAATCAAGTCAGGCTATTAAAAGCCATCAGGACTCAGCCACTATAAGGAAATCTCATGAAAGGGATAGTCGTTCTCTTGCTAATGGGAATCTTGGAAGTCAAAGCTGCAGTTAGTGGGCACAGGTTGAACACTTAAAAGCTGTGAAAGTATGCTCTGTCTCACTTGAAGACTCCATGCTGGGATAAGCTGGACACAGAACAGGTTGACTCTACTCTGGGTCACCTTCCACCCTCAAGAAAACTTACTGCAATGACATATATTGAAAATCACCAAAAACCCCCCAACCCAGTGGCGCATCCCTCTTGAGTTTTAATTTATCTTTGAGAGACCTATGGCTTAGCTAAAGAAATGGGACCCTTGAAGTTTCAAACCGTTGAATGTGCCACCTTTTGGCACACCTGCTTGTTTTATGTCTAAGTACTATGGTCCCAAAGCTGTACCCATCTGCAAAGATGGCAAAATCTTAAGAAAACCTAGAATTACAATGGCCACTGTGGGACCGATTCAGTTAGACATTGAA
>PVJC01018550.1:0-31248 GCA_004026665.1 Murina feae | reverse complement strand
GAGGGAGGCAGGGAGGAGGAGGGAGCTCAGGCAGAGACCTTGATACAGAGCGATCGTTGGAATTGGAGATTTCCAGAATGTCGGAAGGTATGCTCTACAGAATACAAATCTCATGCCTGCTCTGCAAGGGAAGGGTTCCATGTGCAAGGAAGTCTGGGAAATGCCACGGAGTCTATCCCCTCCCAGAGATTCAAGGCACGTGCTCGCGTGGGCACAGCTGAGTCTGGCATTAAGAAAAGGAAATCCTAGCCGGTTTGGCTCCGTGGATAGAGCATCGGCCTGCAGACTAAAGGGTCTTGGGGTCGGTTCCAGTCATGGGCATGTACCTCGGTTGCAGCCAGGGCGAGTGTGGAGGCAACCAATCCATGAATCTCTCCCACAGGGATGTTTCTCTCTCTGTGTTTCTCCCCTTCCCTTTCACTGTCTTTAAAAATCAACGGGGAGAAAATATCCTCTGGTGAGGATTAACTAAAAAAAAAAATGAGTGAATCCATGTAGCTTTGCTTAACCCAGTGGTTCCCAAACTTGTATGACGACGGAACCCTGTTTTTGCACAACTGCAGCTGACAGCCTCCGGAACTGACGTTCCCCCAAGCCTTCGTGATATCAGCTGTGTGGGTTGCTAGGGCTGCCACCCCCAGTCCTACAGGCGGGGAGGCCTACACACCAGAGACCGACTTCCTCCCAGTCTGGAGGCTGGATGAGAGGTCAAGGTGAGGGCAGCCTGGTCTCTTCAGACCTCTCTCCATGGCCTGTGGCTGGCCACCTTCTTCCTGTCTGTGTGTGTATGTCTGTGTCCAAATTTCCTCTTTTTTTAAAAAAAAAAATAACATTTTTATTGATTTCAGAGTGGAAAGGAGAGGGAGAGAGAGAAGCATCAGTGATGAGAGAGAATCATGGACCGGCTGCCTCCTGCACGCCCCCTACTGGGGATTGAGCCCGCAACCCGGGGCCTGTGCCCTTGACCAAAATCCAACGTCCTTAACGGTGGGGGTTCAGAGCTGTGAGCAGCGAAGTGGGCGGTCAGGGATGACCCAGTCTGAAGAGCAGGTGGGCGCTCTGAGACGGCCGGCTTGTGGACAGTTTTCCAGCCGTGGACCAGCCCCCCCTCCCATCCCCACCATCAGGGCCCATGGCCCCCCAGAGGCCTCTGCGGACTTGCCCGCTGGCTTCTGAGAGAGGCAGTCCTCGTCCCTAGAAACGCAGAACAGACTCCAAGGGAAGCAAATAAGCCAATTAGGAGCCCGGCCTGTTCCGGAGGCCAAGGAAGTGCCCCTCTCGTCTTTTTCAAGGCACGAGCAGCCGGGGCTGCGGGGCGGCCAGGGTGCCCTGATTACACTCTCCTCTGTGACAGGCCGTGTCAAGAGATTAAAGGAATCCAACCAAGTGGCTCTCCAGCGGCCTCTCCCCCAAGAGCCGGAGCTGCTGCGTGCAGGCAATTACAGGACCACGGCAGCGGTTAGAACTTAGAACGATAATGTCCCGGGGTCCCCCCCGCCCCCCTGCTGCTGCTTGTCAGCACTGAGTCTCCTCCGCAGCTCTGTCTGGGCCCCTCGGTTCATCCGCTTTTCTTGTTGGCACAGCTGAGCAGGAGACAAATTAAACACCCCTGCCTCACCCCTCAGAGGCACCTTCCTCATGCAGATCTCTCTCTCTCTCTCTCTCTCTCCCTCTCTCTCTCTCTCTCTCTCTCTCTCTCTCTCTCTCCCCCCCTCCCCCATTTGCTGCCCATCCCAGCTTCATTCTGTCCTTTCTCACTTGCTTTTTGGTCTCTGCCTCTTCTTTCTTCTCCTCCTCAGATCTCAAGCAAAAGGAAGCCACTGCAGCCTTTTTCTTTCTTTGTTTTCCCCCATCCTCTCGTGTCGATCTTTGAACTGATCGCAGCAATAAGGACTCGTCTTGAGCGCTCCCACCTTGCAGCTGCTCTTGCGTTACCTTGTTAATCCCCTTCAGATGTAGTCAGACGGGGAAACTGAGCCTGGTGGCGCTGGGGCTTCTGGTCATAGGGCTGGAAGGGGCTGGGACCAGGATTATGAGCTCAGCGGTTGATGACACAGGCGGCTGTAGACCAGCTGCCCACGGCCCAGCCAAGGTAAGGAGGAGGGAGAGATGGCCGGACAGGGATGTTTATTATTATTATTTCAGAGAGGAAGGGAGAGAGCGATAGGAACATCCATGATGAGAAAAAATCATTGACCTGTTGCCTCCTGCACGCCCCACACTGGGGATCGAGACGGCAACCCGGGCATGTGCCCTGACTGGGAACTGAACTATGACCTCCTGGTTCATAGGTCGATGCTCAACCACTGAGCCACCATGGCCAGGCCGGGCAGGAATGTTGGAAAGCGAGACCAGAAGGCATCTCTGACAGCATTTCCTCCAGAGAGAGCAGACTGGGCATGAGGGGAGGGGAGGGCCAGGCTGCCAGAACGCCCTCCGGGCCTGGCATAGGCCTGCCTGGTGTGAGAATGTCTGCCTCAATGGACTCTTGCTTTGTCAGCTTTGGGCGGCTGTGACAGTGATGGACCTTGATTGCCCACAGTTCTGGAAGCTGGAAGTCCAAGATCAAGGTAGGTTTCATACGGAGGCCTCTTCTCACTGTTTGTGGGCAGCCACCACCTTGCTGTGTGCTCACATGACCTCTGTGTACAGTGCTGGGGCAGAGGGGGGCAATCTGCATAAGGTCACTGATGCCATCAAGGAGCCCACCCTCATGACCTCATCTAACCTACCGGCCTCCCAAAGCTCCACCTCCAAACACCATCACGCTGGGGGCTAGGACTTCAACACGAACTTGGGCGGACGCAATTGGGTCCACAGCAGACCATCACCGCCAAGCGGGGAACGCCAGCTGGGGCGGGGCAAAGGTCAGAAGCCCCTGACTCAGCCTTCCATTGCACAGGGACTGGGACAGGGAGAGGTCATGTGACCTGCCCGAGGTCACCTGGAAGGATGAGACCGGAGTCCGGCTGCCCCACCCTCCAGCCTCGGGATCCCTGACATGTCTCTGCACCCTCAGCATCTGCCGGGCCGTTGCCCAAACCCAAACCCCAACCCCTGCAGAAGGCGTCCTGCATGCCGCTCTCTGAGATGACAGCTCGCCCATCGCCCAGCAGGACAGACGCTGGGGGGCTTTGGGGGGTGGGGTGGGCACTGACTGGCTTTGGGGTGGCTCCTGCTTCTGAAGATGTGACTTGTGGTTTCAGGTGGAAGGTGTGTTAATGTCTCTACAGCACGTCACCTCCTGGAGATGGTGTCTGTGGGGAGAGGGGAGTGGGGTGCGGCGGGGAGGAGGGGCGGAGCACCGCCGTGTCTGGCGCCCTCCCTCCCGGTTCTGTATCGCTGTACTCACAACTGAGCATCAGGAGGGATTAGGGGTTTAAAACGCGGCCATTAGAGGCGGCGAGAGCGGCCGCTCCAGCTAATGTGGAGTGTCTCCATTACCATAATAACCACCTGCTTAATAACTGACTTCCCCGCTAATCCTAATTGAAATGCGTGAGGGTATTTCCGGGCGGAGAGTGGCAGGCCTGTGTCCAGGCAGACATCTCCAGGGGCCTCCGGCTTCGCGTGGCGAGAACCGGGGGCCTCCTCGGGGCGTTCTGCTGGAATGGACCGGGCGGCAGACAGCAGCTCTTGTACGGCTGCCAGGAACCACAGCTGATGATAAAAGCCACGGAAGGTCAGCTGGGAATAGAAAACTATTTATGTTAAATGTCACCGATGAAGCCGCAGGATGGGCCTCGGGTGGGGGGGCAGGGGGTGAGGTGAGAAGCTTTGGTCACCGTGCCTGCCTCTTTAGGGACCTTGAAGGGGCGGGTGGCATTGAGGGGAGGCTTGGTTTACAGCCTGGGAAAACAGGTGGATGGTGGCAGCCACAGGTGATTGGCCAGGCTGGCTGCCAGTCAAGGTTGCTAGGAGCACCAGGTTTTGGGGTGGGGGGAGAGAGAGAGAACCAGGAAGGGGACCTGGGGTGTCTCCCCAGGGCAGGTGAGGTGAGAGTTGGGGAGGTTCTCACTTTAGAGGGGGCCCAGGCTCGCTCTGGTTTCCTGGGCGCCGTCGTGGGTTTGGCATCACAACAGAGACTACACGTGCCACAGCGGGGCTGTGGGAGGTGCAGAGAGAGGACAGCACATTCTCCTCGGAGAGGGGCTCCAACTCGGGAGTTGGGGAGACATAGGAGGGCCCTGGGTGGGAGGGGGCCCTGGGCCAAGTCCTAAGGGGCAGGCCACGGAGGGGACGAAAGTTCGCTGCTGCTCCTCAGTCTGGCCCAAGCAGCCGGCAGGTGCCCTACTGTGTGGCGTCCTGGCTTTCTCCGTTTGCCAAACACCGAAAGATCGAGTTTGATAACGGGTCGAAAATATCCCCTAGAAGACAATTAGGTCGCTGAGGCCCCATTGAACCAATTACAACTCGTGATGACACCCTGGGAGCTGTGCGTTTGGCGGGTTGAGGCAGAGGTTTAATTTCCATGACTTTCACCCACCAGCCCACCCCTGGACCAGCCTGCCTCCCCCCGCCTCGCCTTTATTGTATCAGTTGCTGTGCACAGGGAACACAAACACTCTAATACTCTGTAAGCAGACGTAATTAGGAAGGTAAATCTAGTGGAAAAGAAAACCACGGAGGCAAAATAAATTAATGCCGCCCCCCTCCAGCCCTACCCCGGCGCCTTAAGTACCAGGAGGGTGGGCTGCTGGTTTGATGTATCCATGTACCTTCCTCCGTCCGTTGAGACTCACATTTCATTTGGAGGGACCTCAGGAGCCAGCCCCCACCCACCCCGTGATGGGGAACAGACTCACAGGAGCCCAAGATGCCGGGGGACCCCCTCCCTCCCTCTTTTTACAACTCTTGGCTGTGCAGTGACCGGCCTGGAAGTGACTTGGCCCAGATGGACCCACAGGAGTACAGGAGGGGTCGACAGAGGCCTCTGGAGGCCCTGAGCCTAGGCAGGTGGGCAATGGATGGAGGTGGTGGGGTGGGTAGGATTGGAGGATGGCTGGGGGTGAGAGTGGGGCTCTGATAGATCAGGAGTTCGATTTGTTCCTGTCATCAATAAGCATTCCACCTCAGCCCAGGCCTTGGCACAAGGGGTACCCTGCCGAAGCAGACTGTGATTGCTGCTTCTGGCAGCCGGCGGTGATGGGCAAGGCCGGTGTGTCCCCAGGTGTTATCATCTGTTAGAATGATCGCTCGCAGAGTGGCTCAGAGCGTGGAGGGCCGTAGTTACACCCCTCGGAAGGACGAGGAAGGTGGGCAATGCTTCCCAGAGGCAGCATTTAAACCTGACCTTCAGTCGTCGGAGGGAATCGCTGGGTGCTTAAGGGGCTGGGCCGGGCGGGGAGAATGCTGGGCAGGGAAGTGTGAGCCAGATGGTGGAGGGCCTTGAACACTGTGCTTAAGAAGTTAATTAAAAATTAATTCTGGAGGCACGGGAGAATTACCCACCGCTGCTGAGCGGGAGGGGACTTGGCTTGGGTCGTAGGAAGAACACTCTGGAAGCGGGAGGGCGGCTGTGCCGGACGCAGCAATTCCCAGCCTCGCGCATCGGCGTCACCTGTGGGCCTGCCGAGACGCCGGTCCCACCCCGCCCCCGAGGTTCTCACGCAGCAGGACTGCGTCTGCATCGCGGACAAGCTCCCATGGCACCCATGTCCTGGGAGCCCGCTTTGAAAAGCACGTGTAGGAGAGAAGGGGGTGGAGGGCTGGAAGCAAGGAAACCATTTGGGGGAAAATGTCATAAAAAGAAAGACGATGAAGGGGTGGGCTTAAGAGACCCCTGGGGCAGGCAGACCCACGTGGTGGCTGGGAAGACGCAGGGCCCCGATGTGGGGGTGGGAGCAGCGCCATGATACGACCTTGGGTTTGCTGAAGCAGCAGGAGACGGACGAGGGCGAAGAGCAGGGAGCTGGGACTGGGACTGGGCTACGGGCAGGCCTTGAGTTCCAGGCACAAGGAACCCGGGGCTGAGGTCAGAGTTCACCTCTAGCTTCTAGGGTCTGGGGCTCAGGCCACTCCTCGGCCTCCATCAGGCTCGGGTCTGGGAGGCAGCTGCAGTGCAGATGTGGCTGGATGGGGGGGCCACACCTATTCGAGGGCAGGGGATCCGGCGGGTCAGGCCCAGAACCAGCACAGGTGGGAGGCAACCCGCTGTTGCTGGCACCTGGTTTACTGCCCAAGCCCAGGAGTCTCAAGGCGGACAGCCTGGACCCACGACCTCTCCCCCGTGAAGGGACCCCTGCCAGCCCCAGCCCCAAAGCCCGGGCCCCAGCCTGCCCTCCTGACCATCTCCTGGGAGGGATGGAGATGGTCAGGGCAGGGCAGTAGGTGCTTTCATTTGCTTCGGCAGCAGCCTGGGAGCAGGCCAGGGGACTGTGCGCGAAAGCGGGAAGCAAACAGACCTCAGGAAGGAGCTGTCAGCTATGGGAGCCCAAACAGCTCTCTCCCCACCTCCCTGTGTCTCCCAGGCCAGCTGTGGCCCAGGATCTGAGCCCTGTCCCTCCTCCATTGTGTCCTTGCAGTCTATTTAAAAACTTTTTTTTTTAAATGTTTAAATTGATTTCAGAGAGGAAGGGAGAGGAACAGAGAAATAGAAACATCAATGATGAGAGAGAATCGTTGATCGGCTGCCTCCTGCATGCCGCCTACTGGGGATCAAGCCCACAACCCGGGTGTGTGCCCTTGACCGGGATCAAACCTAGGGCTCTTCACTGAGCCAAACCAGCTGGGGCTCAGCAGTCTGTTTTGCACGCAAACCATTTTACTGCGATTTAAGGGAAGCTGGTCTCCGGACTCAACGTTGCTTAGTGACCCGTTTAAGCACACGGGCCTCCCCTCACACAGGCCCAGATGTGCCAGCGGACTGGTGGCTGTGTCTTTGTTGGCCAGATGATAACATGCCCGAATCCTACTGTATGCCAGGGTCCTGCCCGCTTCAATCCTAGCACTGCCATTCCTGGCTAAGACGGTTCTCCCAGCAGCATCCAGGGTGCAGCAGCCTCTTTGGGGTCACTTGCAAGACCTCGGTGTCCAGAGCCCACTCATTCCTGAGCACTGGCCCTGCCCCCAGGGTCTCAGTCCTGAATTGCTCTTGCTGCATCCTTCCGGACCCCATGGCCCCGAGTTCCGCCATAGTCCGTCCTGCTGCACTCACTGCAACATCATCGCTGCTCATGGTCCCTGTTGGGGCTTCTGTCCCCTCCCCCACCCAGATTGCCCCACATTTAGCAACCAACCCTGATGCAGGCACGTGTGTCTTCTGGTACCAACATCAGGGGGACGTCTGGGCCCCAAAGTCCTATGACACCCACTGGCTGCTCCTTTCAATCCCTTCCCAGCCCAGGACACCTGAGAGGCGGCTGCTCGTGTTCCCAGGGACGGAGGAGAGGGTCTCGGGCTGGGGGGCCCTGTCTAGAGGGGACTTGGAGGGCAGGGAGCGGTCTAGAAAGAGGGGAGAGAATCAAGAGTGAGGAATGGGTGCTGGAAGGAGCAGAGGCCGGGTGCTTGCTCTCCAGCGCCCCCTGTGGGCAGCCTGGCAAGCTGCTTTCCCCGCCAGGACAACACCCCTGCAAGGTGAGGGCAGCTTTTAGGGGCGGCAGTCAGCTCACCGAGGCCAGCTTCTGCCTCTGTCGGGGCAGCGGGGCGGCCAGAGAAGCTGCACAAACACGCAGCCCACCCTGTCGCCTCCCACTTGCTTTGGACTAGCTCAGTGGCCCCCCGGAAGCACAGACAGGATTATGGCACATTTAGAGGAAGAGGAGACAGAAATCCTACATCCTCCCAGCAGGGACTCTCCTGAGAGCCAAGCACGAAGACCCAAGCGCACTCTCTTCCCACCCCTAGAAGGGGACCCCGCCACACATCCACAGACCCAACAGCTGCACCCTCCCGTCCTCCTTAGGGTCCCCATGATCCTGGGAGGAAGGGGTGACTGCCACTCTCCATCTGGAGAAGAGAATCGGGAACTCAGAGAGTGTAGCCCCTGGCCCAAGCTCACGCCGCAAGGACGGGAGACCAGGCCTGTCCCCCGGCAAGCCCGTCTTTATAACCACGCGGGGCAGCCGCTGAGCAGGGTCATCCCTTGGCTCCCTGGGCCTGTGGTGAATGGGTGGCACGTGGCATCCTCGCCCCGTCGACAAGAACCACCTGAGCCAGTCCCCGCAGCTGCATCTCCTGCGCTTCGCCCGGGATGGGGTCAGCGACAGGCCTGGGGGCCGAGCCCGCCCTCCTGCCTGTTCGAGGAAGCTGCAGCGGAGCGCGGCCGTGCCCGCACAGGTGCCTCTGTCTGCCCGCTCCCACCTCCGAGGGCCACCTGCGGCCCAGGCCACGTGGCCCGGACGCTGCATCACTGGCTCTCTGCCCCTTACCGGGCAGCGCGGGCCCTGGGCAAAAGCACAGGCTCCCGAGGGGGTGGCAGAGCCCAGGTGAGCTGGTGCCAAAGGTGATGCACACGTAGGAGTGTGCACGTGTGCGTGTGCGTGTGCGTTAAAGGGCTAGACCTCAGCAATGACACCCACGCCAGGCTCTCCCTCCCCTTCTCCCGGGAGGAGAAGGTGTGGGTGTGGAGTGGGCAGAGATCTCTTTTCTCCAAGCTGCGTCTCAGAGGCTGTTATAGTCAGGATGGCCCACTGGCTGCTGCCGCCGCTGCTGAAATTTAAGTAATTTTCCCCTAATTAAGCAATTATCTCGGATATAGCTGCCTCCATCACCAGGAACATTTTCAGGGCGGGTGGGGAGGCGGGGGACGGGGGTGTCGGGTTGGGGAAGGCCCAGATACGCCGCGGAAACTCCCTCACCGTGAGCGCCTCTGCCGAGTCGCGCTGAGAGCCGCGAGCCAGCCCCGTGGGCTTCGAAGGCGGGCCTGCGAGTGGCCAGCGGCCCGAGAGCCGTGGCCCTGGAGCCAAACACACACGGCGGCTAACTCACCACCGGAGGTCGGGGCCCACAAAGGCCCTCACACAGATGTGCCTTCCGGTGGGAGGGCAGGGCTGGATCCCCCTGAGCAGCCCATCCCTTAGCACGAGGCTCACCTGTCTCCCTCTTCCCACTCACAGGTGGGGGTGGTCATGGGCTCCAATCCACCCTTCACACTCAGACAGAGACACACACACAGACACACGCACCAGCCACTCCTGCAAGCCAGAGTATCTTTTATTTAGCGCAACATGCGGCTGGTTGGTGGGTGCAGACCCAAGGAGCCTGGAGCCGAGAGCTTAGGTTGGGGTACACAGGGGGTCCCGATCCCGCCCCTCCCGATCCCCAACGGAAGCTGAGGTTCTAGGCAGCTCCAGGCAGAGGCTGAGGCCCGCGCCCCTCGAGGCTGATCAAAGTTACTCCGTATTTATTTATTCCCTGGAAGTGCAGCGGGCCTGCGTGCAAAGAAAGGGCAAGCGTGGAGAGACAGTAAAGCGAGAGATTCGCTTTTATGCAGCGGTAACCGGGGAATTAATTCCCGCTGGCAGAGGTCGCAGGGTAGTAACTGAGTTTTAAACAGTTAGAGAGGACCCTAGGGAGGCAGGGAGGGGCGGAGTGGAGGAGGGGTGGTGGTTGGGGGGGTGGTTGGGAGGCAGCCTCGAGAGGGTGTGGGCATTGGGGTTGATTTCAAAGCGCAGCCAGGAGACGGCTTTGAGGAGCCAGTCGCTCAGTGCTGATCTCGGGCAGGCCACGTGGACGGGGCACCTGCTGTGGATCCGGACCTGGACCTGGACCCGGCTCGAAGGCAGGAGAGGCTGGCGATGGACACACCGAGGTGCTGGTTCTCGCACTGTCATGCTTCAGAGGCACCGGAATCTCCCTCGTGTGATGGGCATCGGGCCGGCCGGGAGAGCGTGGAATTGAACCCCGACTGGAACTCACTTCCTCTTCTACACACCGCCAGCCTGGGCGAGATGCCTCACCCCTCTGTGCCTCCGCGTCCTCACATAGCAACCAGGCATCCTCGGAGCAGCTGCCTTCTAAGACTGTCCGGGGGGTCTCGACATGGGTAGAAATGGTAGAAATGGCTATTGCATTGTGCTTTGTCTGGGGGCAGATTCCTCATAAAAAGTTTGAGTTTGGAGCCAAGTTCTCTGGTGGCCTAGCGCGATTTGTCTATTGAAGAGGGCTGGGAAGGCTTCGTGGAGGAGGTGGCCTCTGGCCTAGATTTTTAAAGAATGAGTATGACCCACATCCGTGAGGAAGAGGGGCCATATTTCTAGGCAGGGGCTCCAGGGTGAGCAAAGTCATGGGGGTGTGACCACAAACCTAGAGGGGCCACTGGCCCTGGAGGTTGGGGGCCTGGCCAACCTTGGGAAGGCTCCCCTTAAGTAGGGAAGGGTGAGCTCAGGGTGCTGGGCGATGGGTAGGCAGAAGCCACACAGGGGGAGAAAGCCAGAAGGAATCTCTCTCATCTGAGAACTCTGAATGTGGGGTGGGGGGTGTGTGTATTGTTGCTGAAGGCACCAGCCCCCCATTTCTGAAGGTTACAGCACCAACCCTGTGAGAACCCCTGGCTTGGGGAGAACAACGGGGATTTTCCAGAACACAGCCAAACAGCAGCCCAGCGCCGTCCAACAGAAATCATACGCAAGCCGCAGCTGTAGTTTCAAATGTTCTAGTGACTACTTTGAAAAAGTAAAAATATATATAACTATAGCCCAGACACATCAAAACAACGGACAGGTGAGATTAAGAGTGTATTTTATTTAACTCGACTTGTGCTAAGGACTATCCTTTCAAAAAGTAATAACTATAAAGGAGTTAGTTGTTCATGAGCTTCTTTGCATTTTCTGATACTAAAGGGACTGAATCTGGTGCATAATCTTCGCTTGGAGGACATCACTAGCCCTACCTCACTGCTCGGCAGCCACACGTGTCACACACACACACACACACACACACACACACACACACACACACACACACACACACGACAGATGGCCACGGGCTCCTTGGCTGGTCGGCTTGTGTCTTAGGAGGTTGGTCTGTGTTGATGACTTCAGGGAGGGAGCCAGGCAGGGTGGGGTCAGGTGAGGGCTCAGAGCGCCCCCTGTAGGAGCTGCTTCGGAAGCATCTAAGCAAGGCCTGGTTCTGCGCACTTCCAGCTCCCAGGCGGTGGGTGGTTCCCAGGATGAGCTGGAGACGCTCCCACCTGGGTGATTGTGGGGAGGTGAGAGCCGTGGAGAGGACCTGCCCGTGCTTCTGCCCATCACATATTAGAAGACAGAAAATCTAGAGCCCCCCACTTCTCCCCAACACACAGAGGCTCACCCTGTCATCTCTGCCCAGGGAACTGTGGTCCCAGAATCAGCAGAGTCATCGCCCACGGATGTGGCGTGAGCCCACGTGAGCCACAGAGACAGGCCCTATCGTGACCTCCGACCTAAAGATGAGGAAGCACAGAGAGGTGAAGCAGCCTGTCGGAAGTCACACAGCCTGCGGGTGGAGTGGCCAGGATTTGGGGCTGGTTGGGCTCCACGGAGGTGCCAGCTGTTCACTGAAACTCTCGGAGTGGAGCGCGTGAGTCCGCTGTCACCTGGAAACATCATCCAGGCGAGGGGAGAAGCCAGCGGGGAGACGGAAAGTTGGGAAGGCTGCTCCATAACTGCGACAAAGAGGGGGAAGGCGCCGTCTGACACCGCCACGCAGCCGGGCCCAGATGGCGGAGAACCTACATCCCCTGCCTGGCTGGCTGGAGCAGGATGGGGTGCAGACAGGCTTGCCAGAGCCTCTGGGGCTCCACCCGGGAGGGAATCGCAGAGGAAGCGGAAGCCTGTGACCTCACCAGGTGGGCCAGTGGCCAATGACATCACCACCAGGGGGACCAGGAGCCAGGCGCAGCAAATTATTTATGGAAACGGCTGGCGGCCAGGCTCAGCGGCTCCTGAGCTGTTTCAGATGTGGTTTCGATGGAGCCTCCAGCTGGCTGGGGGGTGGGAGTGGGGGGCTCGGGGCTGGTGGGCGGAGGAGGAAGGAGGAAGGCTGGGAGAGGGGATGGGGGGAGGGCTCCTCCCTCTGGGCACTAGGGCAGGGATCACTGGGCACCATACTTGTCCCTCTTAGAGTTTGCCCAGCCAGCTCCACCCTGAATCTGGGAAGCCTGGCCCTGCACTGTCCCTTGGCATCATGCACTCAGAGCTCAGGGACCAGATGGGTGCAAACGGGCATTCTTCTGGTTTTACTGCACCAGCATTTGTGCACGTGGGGTGCGTGCTGCATTGCAAGTACACTTCCTTATCCGTGGAAATATCCCCGCTCTGGTGGTGCTCCGTGTGCAGGTGCGTGTGTGAGTGCACACACACATGTATCTTTGCATGTCACGTGCACGTGCATAGAGGGGGAGGAAGAGAGAGAGTGCACGGGAGCTGGCAGATAGGGAGAGAGGAGTCACCGGGGAGAGAAATCACGACAGGAAGTTGGGTAATATAATTTCGGTGGAAGATACAGAGGCACTTACAGAAGCTCCAGCAGAACTAGACAAACCTTTCAATCCATTTATCAAAAGCGCCTGCAGCCTGCTGCCTGAGCAGGTGCAACAGGAATAAAATATTGAGCAGAGTCAGCCACTATGGGGCTGGAGGAACCCAATAAATAAGGGGTTCCTGCAACGCTCACCCTGACTCTGCTGGGGTTGCTCTCACCAGTCCCTCCACCCATCACACCAAGGGCCCTACAGGCGCTGCCTGCGCCCAGGCGCCCCCATCTGTGGGGGGTTGACTGTAGGCCTGTGGGAGGAGGACGGGGGGGTTTGCAGAGCTGGGGAGCCCCATGCAGACGCATTCGGTGTGGAGGCAGCATGAGGGCCCTGCTTTGAGCGTCTTTTGTTCTTGTTATCTGCCCTCCTGACATTTAAAATTCCCCATTACAGCCTGGCGTGACTCAGTGGTTGCATGTCGGTCTAGGAACCAGGAGGTCATGAGTTCTGATCAAGGGCACACGCCCGGGTTGTGGGCTCGATCCCCAGCAGGGGGCATGCAGGAGGCCGCCGATGGAGGGTTCTCTTTCATGGTTGATCCTATCTCTCTATCCCTCCCCTTTCCTCTCTCTGAAAACCATTAAAAATATATTCAAAACCCTCCATTAGAGAGAAGCAGATCCATGCAGCCCCAGTGGCATTGTGGGAGGCCCCGATTGGACAACAGGGGGTGAAAACGAGGCCCAGGTAGTGACTAAGGAGCTCCCACACCCAGACCCCCGGCTGTGCCATTGACTGAGACCTCCACCCCCAGATCCATGTCTTGGTGACTGGCCTTTTGAGTGGTGGATGGAGAGAGAGGCACCATGTCACTTCCAACTGAAGGGGACCCTCGTTTTCCCAGTTCTTCTGCATCCACTCTGTCGCACCACCCTCTCCTCAAAGCCCAGAAGCATTGCTATGCCGTCATTTCCCCTAAACACGAGTCCACAAAGAGGGCGTCTCTATTGAACTACACATGCACACACGTATGCACGCGCATGCCCATGCACAAGGTACACTCGGGTACTCTGGGACTGCCCCTGCCTCCCGCTGCCCCACCCTCAGCTCTCCTCACCACCAGCACCACCACCATCGGTCGGACAACTTGCATCTTTTCATCTTGATGCCAAAGGTCAGGAGGTGGCGCTCCATCCAGGGCGGGGCTGCAGAGGCCCTTCTCTGAGTCCTCAGAGGAGAGGGGCCCTGGGAAAGGCACACGAGCGGCTCCAGGTGCCAGGCTAACCACCTGGAACGCGGGACACGGGATGAAACCTCGGCTGGAAACCGAGGGAGGAAGCTTGACGAGGGGCGTGTGAGAGCGCAGACTGGCTGCTCCCAGGGACCACGGGGCGACGGCTCAGCTCTGTGGGTGCAGACCCAGGTCCCGCGGACTGCCTCCTGCTTTTGGAAACCCAGCAAATGGAGGCCCTGCTCTTTCCAGAATGTTCTCGGAAAGCAAAGGCCCGATGCCCGGGCCCCGGGTTGCTCTTCCTCCCCCTGGGTCACCTGCTCATCGCAGCCTCTGTTCTTGCCGTCCTGTCCCCAGAGAGTTTGGCTTTTCTGTGGCTCTTGTGGGTCCAGCCAAGAGGCTCTCAGTTCCTCTGAACCCAACCCCACCTCTCCCTCCCCCTCCCCCACCTGCCTCCTGAGGCAGCCCTGGACCGCAGGGGGTCCATCTTAGCAAGAAGTGATGGACGACCCTCCTGTGACCCCAGAAAGGCATTCCTCTGCAGGGTGGTCACAGACACATCCCCATCCTGCTCCAAACACACCCTCTGCGTTGAAAGGACGGAGGGGAAAGGGCAGAAAGGACACCCCCCCGGGTCATCGCTCTGGAACTTTAGGGGGATGGCTCCAGAGACAGCGATAAAAGGAAATGAGCAGGAACAGAGGCGAGGGGACCTTGGGCGCTGGCCCTCCGAGGGTTGCTGCTCTGTCACTCCGCTCATAAACCTGCAGATGCCATTGCAGCTGCTGGCTCTGGAGCCTGCCTCTCTCCCTGTCTCTCTCCAGCTTTGAGCGGGGCCTAAGTGTAGGGAAGGGGGGGGGGAGGGAGTTTCCAGGGCAACCATCCCAACTCCTTTCTCCGCCTGTGGAAATCTTTAAGGGGAGGAAGCAGTCATTTTCCTGGGGTGCTGGGGTGCAGCCCCAGAGGATCAGAACTACATAAGGCACAGAGCCAAGCAGAGAGCCCCGATCCCCAGCCCATCATCTGCTTCCCAGCTGCTCCATGGAGCGGCTCCTTTAAAGACTCACATCTGGGCTCCATCCAGGGCTCCGGTTGCAGGGGTGAGGGGCTGCGTGGGCTGTGAGTTGCCGAGGGAAGGATATCATTTCTTTTACTTCCAGGAGGGCCTTTCACCATCCTCACCCTCCGTTTCACAGCCTTCCCCAAGGAGACGCATTCCGGTGACAACGATAGCAATATCGCTTCACTTGCATCGTCTCTCTAATTTGCACGACGATCCTGTGAGGTACAGATTCCTACCCCCATTTCTCGGATGGGGAAACGGAGGCTGAGAAAGGCTATGTAACTTGCCTGTGAGCACCAGTGGCAGGTGACAGGTCCCTGGAGCCCAGCGCTGCAAGGGGAGTGGTGTAAGGCCGAGAAAGCTAAAAGCTCCTGGTGCAGACAGATCAGAACTTATTGCCAGACAGAGAGGCGGAGAAGTCTGCCAGGGATTTCTTCGGTTTTAGCCCTGCAAGTCCTGTCTCTGGGAAGGCACTCAGTCCTCGGCAAATCCCTGTTGGTTCCCTCGCTGGAGCACACACACAGGATGATACACATGATGGACCTTGGAGATCCCCTTGCCGTGAGGTTTACGATAATTCAAGACTCAAGTTCACGGGCAGGAAGAGATATCTGCTTGCAAATGCTCTTCCCGCCAGCCATGTGTGGCTCTGAGGATCACCAGCTTGATTCCCCGTCTCCCCACGTGAGGTACAACTCCTCACCCCCACAGCCCTTCCCCATGTGGAAACCAGGCAGCCAGGGTGCCCCGACCCCTGACGCCGGCCACACCTGAGTTCCCGTAGACAGTATACAAAGACACTCCTGGCTTCTCAGCCTCTTGTACCCCCCCAAAATCCCCACCCTCCCTCCACAAGTCAGAGTGCGGTCACGGGAAGGGGGCTGAGCATACCCCACTGCCCATCACAGGACCCGTGGCTGCTGGGAGAGGTGGGAAAAGGTGAGCAGAGAAGGGAGAGAACAGCAAAACTCCCAAGGAAAAAAAAAACAAGAAAAGTTCAATCAGATTTGTAAAGGGCACAATTTACAAATCCGTCACATATTTTACTAGGCTGGGATTTACGGATTAGCCTGTAATAGTTAGACGGCTTTTTTTGTAATAAAACCCTGAGCCCGGGAAGCCTTGGGGGAGCGAGGAGGAGGAAGGGGCCTTCTCTCGCTCCATCGTGCTTTCATGTGCCCAGCATTTTTTGATCTAGGCAGCCCCATTAATCTGTGCTTTATCTGCCTACGGAGAAGGATTGAGCTCTTTATTGGATTTTTGTCAAGAATAAATGATTTAGTTTGGGATATTGTGGAAACGATTTTTGTGGTATTACACCATCTAATAAATGAAACAGCAGGGATCAATTCCTTTCTTGCAATGTGTTCAACAGGCAGGGTGAAATATGCCCCACAATTATTTGGTATTGCACTCTATAGATATCTATAACGGGCGTGACTGCAGGTCCCAGGCTCTGCCCTGGCTGGGAACCTGTCCGGGAGCTGTGATCCATCAACTCTAGATCGTCAGACTTGGGACCCGAGTGACGGCCGGGTCAGAAATGAAGATCAAGTTCACTTTCGCCGACAGGCCTGCGTGGTGGAGAGAAGGAACCGGGCCTGGGTTGGGCGCTGGGGCCTGGGAGAGTGGACCCACCAAGGCCCTTGGCTGGAGTGCTTTGTCCTGCAACGGTGGGCGACGAACAGGGTGGGAGGGGCGTCCCGGCCACGGCAGGTCTGGCAAGAGCGGGGCGAGGGGAAGGGGAGGGGGGGGGGCGTGGACATCATGCAGAGAACCTGGGGTCCCAACCCTCCCTGTGCTGGTGCCCCAGTCCGTGCCCACTGCCCTCTCCCCCGGACGTCACTTTGAGGGAAGAGGTCTGGAAACACTTGCATTTGAGAGCTGGCTTCTTGCCCAGGTGTGCTCAGAAGGTTTATGCCCCTGGAGGCCCACAAGTATTTATTGAGAGCCTGTTATACGACAGTGCCTAGCACAGGTCTGGCACAAAGTAAACCTTGTGTAGATAGATGTTCACAGAGTGACCCGTCAACAGAAAACTAACCAGATGCCCTGCCCTCCCGACAGTGTCCTCCCGACACAGAGTCCTCCCCAGTGGCAGTGGGGACGAGGAAGGAGAGGAAGAGGTTACCTCCAGGACGCAGTCCACAGCTGGGAAAAGCACTTCTCCACCCTTCACCCACAGTTCACTCTAGAGCAGTGGTTCTCAACTTTCCTAATGCCACGACCCTTTAATACAGCTCCTCATGAGGTGACCCAACCCTAAAATTATTTTCGTTGCTACTTCAAAACTGTCATGTTGCTACTGTTATGAATCGTCATGTAAATATCTGATATGCAGGATGGTCTCAGGCAACCCCTGTGAAAGGGTTGTTCGACCGCCAAAGCGGTCGTGACCCACAGGTTGAGAACCGCTGCTCTAGAGGAAAGACTGGATCACTCTGGAAGGGGGATGTAAGGGGGTGGTCCTGGACACCCCGTGGTGTGGGAGGGGGTGGCCTGCCCAGGTGTGTCTGTGGACACCAGCAACTCAACTCAAACTGTCAAAGTGGTCCCTCCGTCTGCGCGACAGAAAGCACCATCAGAGAAAGGACCAGGCCTGGCTCTCACCGCTGAGTTTTGAGCCTGGATGTAGGAAGTGGTGAGTAAACATTCATCAAAGGACCTGGGGCTTCATGGGGTTGGCAGAGCAACGGATGAGGACCCCTGCCCGCGACCATGGGGGTGCTATCACCAAACCCCGAAGGAGGGGCCTTAGCAGCAGCAGGCATTTGTATCCCATCCTGAAGGCCGGGAGCCCAAGCTCGAGGCTCCCAGGGGTCAGGTGAGGACCCCTTCTGGGACTCAGATTTCCCCTCTAACCTCACATGACAGGGGGTGGGAGAGCTCTAGGTCCCCCTACATCAGGGCACTCCTCCCTGTCAGAGGGGCTCCCCACTCATGACCCACTCACCTCCCATCACCTCCCTGAGGCCCCACCGCCTAACCCCATCACCTTGGGGGTCAAGCACGTCAGCTGATGGCTTTGGGGGGCACGTTCACACTATAGCAGTCAAGGATCTGCACTCTGCCCGGAGAGTTGATTCTATGACCTCATTGGGTTTAAGGAACCAGAGGGGCCATCACAGGATCTGCTACCAGGACCCCCACCTTCCTCACTCAGACGCGGGGATGCCCACAGCCAAAGGGCCGTGCGGGCGACCCGCCGAGGTCCTCGAGCCCCGCGTTATCCCACGGCACGCGGCGTGAAGTGGGCCTCCTGCGCCTGCGTTGAGGCTGCTGTCACTCGGGCTCTGTCCCTGTTGGTGCCGCCGAGGCGTGTGCTCTGTGAGCACTTGCTTCCTCAGGGGGCTCATTTCCTGGACAGGCTCTGGGCGCGCCATATGCTCCGAAGATACTGGCGGCGACAGT
Source organism: Murina feae (assembly GCA_004026665.1). Classification (NCBI taxonomy): domain Eukaryota; kingdom Metazoa; phylum Chordata; class Mammalia; order Chiroptera; family Vespertilionidae; genus Murina; species Murina feae. Next base: position 13,149 of record PVJC01018550.1, on the reverse strand, counting down.
CAGGCCCGGCAGCTCTCGGTCTCTCCACCGGGAGTGTTTTATTTCTGTCCTGTCTTGGCTGTGTTTCCTCTGCCACAGTCGGAATCCTCAGAGCTTGGGGAGGGGGGTGGGGGAGTTTTTAGTGTCCTTGGCATGAAGAGTATCTCCTGCTTGGAGCTCAGCTCGGGGAAGGCTCTGCATTCCTGCCCCCCTCGCAGAGGAAGACGGATGCTCTGAGGGGTGCTGCGTAACCAGTTTAGGCATCACTGATGACTCCCACCTCCCTGGCCCTGACAACGCAGCTCCGAGGTGGGGCTGCGGGAGCCATTCACCCACCGACAGTCATGTGGACACGCTGTGGGCAGAAGTACAGTGTGGCCCAGGAGCGGGTGCTGGGGTTGAGGTTGGGGTCTCCCAACCAGGGGCAGCGAGGAGATGCTTCATTCCAACCCTCAGGCTGACTTAGGATGTCACCTTGGTCTTGGCCTTGGGCCTCTGGTTTCTCTGCGGCTCCTCTCGATCTGCTCGGTGGCCCGTTGACCAGTTGCGTAAGGAAAGCATCAAGCAAGCCTTCCTGTCTCCGCCGCCGACTCCGAGGACAGCCCTCTCCTTCCATCTGACATCTCCATCGCAGGGCGGTCCTTGCCATTCCAAGGGGTTGTGCTGAGATTTCACCCTCAGCGGGAGTTGCCTTGCTTGTTGGCAGACAACCGTCCCTGCATCTGGGCGAGAGCAAGGCCCACCTTCTGGTTCGTGTCTCAGGCTGGGGCTTGGAGCCATCCAGATGCTTCTGTTTCTCCCACATCCACGTCCCATGAGGCAGGAAATCCTGTTGGCTCAACGTCAAGTTTTCCAGAATTCTATTCGGGTCCTTTCTGTCACTACACTCCCACCCTGGCCGAGCCACCACCACCATGCATATGTACAATTTTATCTCATCATTTTCTTTTAGTGTTAAAATCCACACTTATATATACATGTATCTTACGTTTATAACACATGTAGCATCCCTGCCCCTGACAGCCCCTCTCAACACAGGAGCCAGAGCAGGCCATCCACTGCTCAAAACACCCAGAGCTACCTCTTTGCCCAGAGCCAACAACCAGGTACTCACAGGCGGCCTGGGGTTGGTTCCTCCAAAAGCCGGCCATGAGATAAGGTGTCTGAATCCCGTATGGCCGATTAACAAATGGTCCCAGGTTATCTTTTATCTCACAGTTTGGAAGATCAGAAGTCCAAAATGGGTCCAACGGGGCTAACAACAAGGTGCCAGCAGAGCTGTGTGCCTTTCAGGAGCCCCCCAGAAGACTCTGCTCTTTGCCTGGTCCAGCTGATGGGGCAGCCTACATTCCTTGGCTTGTGGCCCCTCCAGCCAAGCAGTAGTTAGATCTCTAGCCTTCATCACATCTACTTCTCTGACCTTCCAGCCTCCCTCTTATAAGGACTGTGGGCTCATATAGCACCCACTGGATAACCCGTTTCAAGATCCTAGATATAATCATCGCATTTGCAAAGTCCTTGATCCCATGAAGATAAACAGTCACCGGTGTCAGGCATTAGCACGCGGTGGTCTTTGGGGAGCCATTACGCTGCCGGCCGCTTAAGGATTCAAGAGGAAGTCATTTATTTGGTAGGTGAGTGCAGAGGACATGACTTCACTAATCCCGAATGACCTCCCTAAATGCTTTGTCTCCAAATGCAGTCCCCTGGGGAACTGGAACTTCCACATCTGGATTTGGGGGGATGCGATTCAGTCCAAAGCAGGGATGCCCCTGGGGAACTTGGGAAAAATTCAAAGGGTTTTTACTTCCTTCCAGGAGCCCAGGCTGCCACACGGGAGTAGATTGGGTGTAGTTGACCCCAGAAAGTGACATTGTGGAAGGTGTCCAAGGTCGTTTCCTCTCTTGCTCCCTCCAGTGGAGTGAAGCCCTGGAGAGGGTGGTCACAGGTGTTTGCATGAGCCTGGCATGGGGAGCTGCCCGCCAGGGGGACGGATGGCTGAGTGTTCTACACGATCGCAACTGAGCGTGGGCACAGAAACTTTTAATTTTAATAAGAAAAAGAATTTTAATCAGAAAAGTAGTCTGATGTCCTCAACTTAAAATAATCTGAAGAATTACATGCATATGTACAATTTTATCTCATCATTTTCTTTTAGTGTTAAAATCCACACTTATATATACATGTATCTTACGTTTATAACACATGTAGCATTATACCTATGTGTGTACATGCATAGACACGCATATGTGCACAGGTGGAGAGACAGTATACACATATATGTTACATTCAATGCTCCGGAGACTATATACCAAATGGTTAACAGTGGTTACAGCAGGGAACAACTTTCATTTCTATGTAATTTGAGTTTATTAATTTTTTGTGTGTAATTGGAATTTATTTCTACCTGGAGAGTGTCCTATTTTGTGCTTTAAGAGGTTTCCAAAATAACGAAACATTTAAAAGCAGGTGGGATGAGGGCACGTTGCAGGGAATGAAAATCCGGACACGTGTGGAGAAGGACCCCTTGGCCCTATGTCTTTCGACGGGTGTTATGTGGCTCGTCCTGAGCAGGCAGTTCCAAGGCCTATTTCTTTGGGCTTGATGTTATATTGTGAGCAGTTCCGAAGTCATTAAATATTCTCTGCTCGTATATATTTTTAATGGCCGCATAATATTCCTTCACGGCTGTTCATCATTTATTCATTCACCTCGGCATCCATTCTCCTCCTGGCCGCCCATTAATACCTTAACTACTTGGATGAGAAACTGTGGCTCTCAGGGTCCCCAGTCATGAACATATATCTGGGAAATTTCAGAGAATATCAAAGTGGCTGCTTCATTAATATAGAGAGGGCACGGACCGAGTGGATCAATATCTCCGTGAGGCATTCTGGGAGGAGCAGAAGCCCTGGGCATCATAACCCGCCCAGAGCTGCTCACAGCACTTGGGTCTGCATGCCCCCCCTGGCCCTCTGCCCCTGTTTCCTGGCAGGTGCCCTGAGCAGAGCCAACTGGCCTGTTAGCTCACAAAAAAAAAAAAAAAATTGGGGATAAAAATAAGGTTGGTATATGAGCTTAATAATTTTCCAAAAATAGAGCTCCCTAGGCCTTGCCGTCTGTCCCCATCTGTGAGAATGCACCATTTGCCTGACAAAGATGGGTCCCGGGTCCGGCTGGAGATGCCAGGAGATGATGGGAGAGAGGAGAGGACCTCATCATTTTAATGCAGTGATTCTCAACCTTCCGGCCCTTTAAATACAGCTCCTCATGTGGTGACCCCCAACCATAAAATTATTGTCGTTGCTACTTCATCACTGTAATGTTGCTACTGTTATGAATCATAATGTAAATATCTGATACGCAGGATGGTCTCAGGTGACCCCTGTGAAAGGGTCATCCGACCGCCCAAGGGGTCGCGACCCACAGGTTGAGAACCGCTGTTTTAATGGAATCTCTAAACAAAATGCTGATGCCTCCTTGCAGCTGCCCCATAGACCAGGGAGGGAGGGGCTGGGAGGGGCACGTCCAGGGACTGTCTTCCCCTGGGGCATGGCTTTTTACAGCCAGTTGGTGACCGGTGACCATGACAAGCGATTCTGGTGGCAGGGGAAGAGCTGACCTATTCTGGTTTAGTATCAATATAATAACAAAGGCAACTCTGAAACAGCTTTTCCACCTTCGGAAGAAAACCTTTTGCATTGAGCAGGATCTGGGAGGAAAGGTTAATTGAGGGTTGACTCACAGTCTTAGGTTTGCAAAAAAGAGGGTTAAGTGGAGCCTTTTTGTAGCAATTACTTAGCTTGAAGCGTCAGCCTCTTCAGCGGGTGGGTTAAGCTGCCTGTTGCCCCGGCTCAGTTCTGGCACCCAGGAAGCGAGATGCTGGGCCCCTCCCTCCGGCAGTGGTAATCTGTGGGTACACCATGAAGAAGGACACGTATGAAAACCCAGTCCCATGTTTTGGAGACCCTTGATCCAGCGGAACCTCTGCCCCGTGCAGCAATGATGACCCGTTGGACTTCAGACACTGATTGGATTCAACTTAAGAAGCACATAAAAGCCCAGCCCGTGTGGCTCAGTGGTTGAGCATCGACCCTATAAATGGGGAGGACACAGTTCGATTCCCAGTCAGGGCACATGCCCGGGTTGCAAGCTGGATCCCTGGCAGCAGGTATGTAGGAGGCAGCCAATCAATGATTCTTTTCACCGTCAATGTTTCTGTCTCTCTCTCCCTCTCGCTTCCTCTCTGACATATTTTTAAAAGCACATAAGAAGCCAGCCCTTGTTCTGGGGTCTATAGGCACAGACAGTCTGTGTGGTCAGGGGGGTCTCAGTCTGGAAGGAAAACAGACGTGAATGAATGATTACTGTGCAGGGGAAGGGCAGGCATACTCCTATGGGTTCATTCATTCAGCCACTGCTGCCTGCTGTGGGAAGCACAGACACTGAACACATAATGACATGGGACGTCTTTGCATTCCCTCAGTGATAAACGCGTTGAAAGACACAGGGAGCTCTGAGTACAACACAGGAGAACCTGTGGGTTGTGTGTGCACACACCCTCCTCCACCAGCTTCTGACCTTCGACCCTGATGATCCCCCGTGTCCTGGCTGCTGGGGTGCACCTCTGCCTTTGTGTATCTGAACCGGCCAGAGTAAGAGGACGGAGGGGCAAGGAAGAAAGCTCCAGGCTGGACGTCGAAAGACACCAGCCCGAGATCCAGCTCCGTCACAAAGTAGCTGGTGGCCTGGGTTCCCCAAACCCAGCCTGTCCCACCCTGCTCCCCATTGTCTGCTTCCCCCACATCCTCCCACATTCTCTGGAGCCAGAACGCCTGGGTTCAGCTTCCACCAGCTTGCCTCTGTGTGCCTCAGAGTTCTCCTCCATACAATGGGGGTCACTGCAGTGCCTGACGCGCAGGTGGTTGTGAAGATGATGGGGGCTCATAGAGCAGCACCTCCTGCGTGGTCGGCACCACAGAAATACACAGCAACCTGTGGCTCAACCTGAGACACCCCCCGCCCTGAGCTGACCGCGTTGGGCCGCTACTCTGCCTGTCCTCCACTCCACCCTCCTCCCAGCCGCAGAGCACAGGTGTTGCCCATTAACAGAAGAGCAGCTCATCTGGAGAAAATGCTCAGCCATTAAGGCCTTGACATTGAGCTATGATTTTGACAAATAAGACACAAACGTACGAGGTGCCAAGAGCCCCTCAGTCCAGTCGCAGCTGCTGGCTCTGGAAAGGAACAGCAGGGGATGAGGGCTTCGACTGGGACGAGGGGCCCCCACCAGACGCCCGCCCCCCCCCTGCCAGCCTTTCATCCGGAGCCAGGATTTGGAGCGATGGCCGCCCCCACCTCACCGCGGGTTCTTTTTTAATATATTCGTATTGATTTCAAAGAGGAAGGGAGAGGGAGGGAAAGGGAGAAACATCAATGATGAGAGGGAATCATGGATCAGCTGCCTCCTGCACGCCGCCCACTGGGGATCCAGCCCAGAAACTTGGGCATGCACCCTGACTGGGAATGGAACTGTGACCTCCTGGTTCATAGGTCGACACTCAACCACTGAGCCATGCTGGCCGGGCAGCAGTTCTTAATCTCCCTTGCAGGGTTGCAGGACCCTCCCAGCCCTGATTCAAAAAGCCTCCGGGATGCTGATTTGTGTGTAATTGGCAGGCTGGGTCTGAAGGTCCCCTCGTCTCTGCCCTGCCCCTTTTTTTTCCTGCCCCTTTGCCTGGTAGGTAGAGTTGGCTCAAGTTGATGACAAACAGCAGACAGGTGCCGCCCTCTCTCCTATCCTGGGGACTTGTGACCCCGCATACAGCACAGCAGGGCTGGCAGCAGGACAAGATGGTGGCAACTCATGTGTCCCCCTGGGGTCATGTTAAAATGCAGATTCTGATTTGTCAGTCCTGGTGAGGGTCCAGAGCCAGGGTTTTTAAGAAGCTCCTCAGTGATGCTGAGGTCCCAGATTGCACCGGGGCAGCAAGGCTGTAGGGCAGTGTTTCTCAAACATGGCCCCTGTGGAACCCCCGAGGCACCTCCACAGACCTGATACCCCAGAGCTTCTGAGTTCATTGGTCTGGGCTTGGGGATCAGGTTCCACCAGGCAGCAATGGAGTCTGGCTGTGCAGACAGACAGACAGACAGACATGGACTTTCGCTACTGATCCAGCCAGCCTGCACACAGCCATATGGAGGAGGGAGTGTCGTAGGGGGAGGAGAGACAGCTGACACATTGTAGAGTAAGCGCCAGGCCAGTGGGACTAATGCAGAAAACTGGAAGACCATGGGAGAAGGCCTCCTTGTCATTCAGGAAGGGCACTGGCTCCTGGGGGAGCCCCATGCTCACTTCCAGCCAATACACGGGGTGCCAGGCTGGGGCCTTTCCTGGGATGTGAGGAGAGAAGGGGTTTGGGAAAAGCCTTCTCCTGGTGAGAAAGCATCACCACTCTCCTTGGAAATAGAGCCCTTTCCCTTGGCAGAGAAGGCGGGAGGAAGAGGAAAGTCTCCTGTGAGGAGATGGCACTGAAATTGCTTTTCCCGCTAAGCCCACAGGTGTGGCCCCTCCACCCCGACACGGGGTTTCGGAGCCCTGCCCGCACTGGTTCTGTCTCACCACAGCCTGTGGCTGTGCCCTCCACTACCAGGAGGCACAGCCCAGAGAGCCCTGGTGCCAACAGCGCCACTACCAGGAGGCACAGCCCAGAGAGCCCTGGTGCCAACAGCGCCAGAAAAACGGGTCCCCGAGACATCCATGAGGCGCCGGGGCGTGCAGGGCCATGGGGTGAGGGCTGAGAGTGATCTGAGGATGGCGCGGCTGAAAAATCTTCCCTGAGAGGTGTGGAAGGTAAATGCCACGTCTGGACGCTGCTCCCTGGGCTGGGAATGCGATGAGTTATTACCCAAGGAAATGAAACTGCTAATACATTCAAAAGCAAAGCTAAGGGAGATTAAACTCTATTTTTAAAAGGGAGCTGGTGATTTATAAAGTGCCCTCTCTCCTTGCCTCCCGGGGGCCCCATCAGCCCTCCCTGTCCTCCCTCCTCACACCCAGGCCCTCTGGACCTATTACTCCCCATCCCCACCCCCATTTCCTCGGGCTGTTCTCCCCCCCCCCCATAAGCCACGCCCACCCCCACGGGGAGCAGAAAGCTCAAATTGGGCTGAACTTTGAGACAACGGTTGTTGAGCTCCCCGCGGAAGGGCCAGGATGAAATTTGTTTTCCTAAGAAGTTCGTTCCGACCCTTGAGCCAACACATTACAGCAGAATGAGCTCTAAATAGGCGCCTGACTCTGGAGCTGGGCACTGGGCAGGGGGCGGCTCCTGCAGTGAGTGACAGCCAACCTAGCCAACCAGTGGCGGCCAGGCCTCCCCAGGCTGCCCCGTTTGGAAAGCTGTCTGGCTGCGTTCTCATTTTCCCTCTGTCTAGTCTAATCCCTCTTGAGCCTCATTGCCCAAACCCTGGCCCCCCTCCATCTCCACTCCCCACTCTCCCTGCCTGAAGCCATCAAACCCCGCTGTCTGGCCTCATTGCCTATTTCCAGGGCGACAGGCCTGTGATGTCCCTCATGGAGGCCCCTGAGCCTTCAGGTGGTTTGATGGGAGCAGCAGGTGCCCAGGAAGAGGCGAGAACAAGGCTTCTGATTCTGCCGTGGTGCCTAGATAATGGGCTCCAGGGAGGGGAGAGGAATGGGAGGGGGGCCAACAGCCGGCTGCAGCCACCCAACCCTCAGGACTCAGCTAGAGAAGGTGGGGAGCCGTCCCCAACCCCCTTCCCCAAACTCCTACTGAGGCCCCACACTCCAGCCTGAATGGTTACGCTCGAAAAGCCTGGCGGGTCACAGAGGGACTCGGGTTCCCCCGTGGGCCGTTTTCCGCAGCCCGTCCCGATGGTGGACATGAAGGAAGGCCCACCCTGGTCAGCACGTGAGCTCACCTGCAGCGAAATCTGGCTCCAGGGCTCCCTCCTTGCAGCCGGGGGTCTGTGGGAGGTCCTGAGCCCAGTGGCCTTCAGAGCAGCCTGGGGACCGAGGCTGCTATTTCAGCGACGGACGGACGGACGGACAGAAAGCCGCCCCTCCAGGTCCCCAGGTGTTTCTGATTTCTTGCAGTCCAGCCCCGCACCTTGAATTTGCTTAGAAACAAAGGCTCCGCCCAGCAGGCTCTCCCGTGTGTAAAGCCCACTTTTACCTGAGTTTCAGGTAATTTGTCGTGAAGCCTGAAGGCTGTGAGCAAGTTAGGCTTACCTGCACCCCAGGTGTCGCCAGTACCTGTGTGACGCGCATGCTTACAAGCAAGGGAGATGGAACTCGAGCTCAAAGCACAGTCAAAATTCTGACTTTGGCGGCCCGAAGCCCAGGTGTGCAGCTTTGCTTTCCACCGATAGAGTGAGGGGGGCAGGGGGAGCTGGGTGGTGCCGTGTAGGGGGGACAGAGGGTGAGAAGTGTTAACGAAAAAACTCAATGAAACCTGTAGAGAATTTTGTGAGTTTATTTGAGCCAAACTGTCGACATATGAATTGAGATAATGCTCCGGAGAATGGGAGTTTACACGGTGCTTTTATAAATTTACCATCAAAAGGAAAACACGTAAGTGGGTTACATGAAATTCATTGGTGATAGATTAAGGAGGTGGGATAAAGCAAAGCAGGGAAATCCCTGGGGTTGGATAAAAAGCAAAATGATGAACACATACCCAGGTGGGTGCAGGATCAATTAACATGATAATGAAGGAACTTGTGGTATCTGTCCTGGCGCCCAGCACATTAGGCGGTGCCCCAGGAGCTTCAGAAATAGGGAAGTTACAAGTCACCCAGACATTTCACAACTACGTTATCTTAGAGGCAAAAAGACAAATGCTCAGGAAAGATCAAAGGTGATTTCTGTCAGGGAAAACACTGGCCCAGGATGTGGCCACCCACCATAACCTGTTTGTAGATAAATATCTAATTTTCAGACCATCTTTGTGATTACTCTAGGTCTCTGAGCCTGCAGGACTGCCATGCAGGCCTCCACTGAGCTTTTCAGGCTAGCATGCGGCTCCTTTTGTCCACAGAAGCATCACAGGTCACCTCAGAACGGGGGACAGAGGAGCCCCCCCCCCCCATGGGTCTTGCCTTCGTTTCTCTCTCAGGATCTGCCAGCAAAACAAAAGTAACGACCTAAGGACAATTTCCAAAGGAAGATGGGAGAAGACAGAGAGAACCTTGAGCACGGATGGTTCATGTCCGAGGAAAGAGGGGGGAGCGGATCCCATAGCCAGCCCGGAGGTGGACATGTAACCCTGTAACCCCGTCTGCCGGGAGCCAGGCAAGGACCGGAGTTCCTTTCCAAGTCAAGTGTGCGCGCAGAAGGCTTGATGCCGGGCAGGGGAGCCAAGGAGCTGAGACCATTGCCACATCCGGCGAGCACCTGGGGCCCGGAGCCCTGTCCCCAAGGCCCGGTGGAACCCCAAAGCTCACTGGGTGCTCCTCTGTCTTCTATTGGAGAAGGAACCGCCTCCCCTTTAATTTCCTCTGTGTGCCCCTCCCCTGGCCCAGGCCACAGCTCCCTTTGCCTGCGGTGCAGTACCTGCAATTGTCTAGTGACCTTTTCAAAGCGAGAGCTATTATACACAGGTGAAACCACGGGGGAATTGCAAAGCAGCTCACACAAACCTGGAGACTTGCTGCAGTTAGTGGGGCCTTAGTCCCGTCCCCTCGGAGCATGTGCTCCTTGGTGTTGCAGGCAGGGGCATCTTAAAACTTTTAAAAAATATATCTTATTGATCTTTTATAGAGAGGAAGGGAGAGGGATAGAGAGTTAGAAACATCGATCCGCTGCCTCCTGCACGCCCCCCACTGGGAATGTGCCCGGCAACCAAGGTACATACATGCCCTTGACTGGAATCGAACCCGGAACCCTTGAGTCCACAGGCCGATGCTCTATCCACTGAGCCAAACCGGTCAGGGCGGCAGGGGCGCTTTTAAAGCTCCCCAGGTGACCTAACCATCCAACAACGTCTGAGGCCCGCTGGGCTGGAGGATGGAGCGTTTTTTAAATTGTTTAATGGCGAGTCTGCGGGCTGAAATTGATCACGTTTGATGCTCTGCTAATGGGATCAAGACACACTTAGATTCCACTTGCCGGGAAGGCTGCCATCTTGCAACAAAAACCAGGAGGGCAAGGTCCTCAGATGGATATTATTTTAGTGGATTCTAATGAGAGCCTGAGCACGGGGGGCGGAATTTGCACAGAATAGAGTCTTCGCTGCTCTGTCTTGTAGCTGCTGGGGGAGGCGGCAGGAGGAAGTCATGGCTATTTCTTGAGAGTCTATTGCGTTCCAGAGACTGGGAAGGTGTTATGCAGAGTGCAGAGGTCCCAGCAAACCTCAGCGTATGGTTCTTGGGTTCCAAAGACATAACCCAGAGGGCTGGCTGTGAAGGACGGGGGTTTATTGGGACCTACTATGCGCACCCCGTGGTGGCCCAGGGGTGACACTGACCACTGTACCAGCTGCCGCCTGTGAGGTTGAACCGCTAAGCCTCATCCGGCCTTCGGACGGGCCACACCTGGGTCTGCGGGCCGGTGCTACTGTTTCGCTACCACCCAGGCTGTTGCAGCACAAGGTTTACAGAGCGCAGAACACGGAAAAACAGGTCGTTCAGGGGAAGGGCGATGGGCCCCTGCATGAGACCAAAACAGTAGCTGTTTACAGTCCAGGCTCATGCACATCTAGAAGCAGCTTCTTTTTGGCCTTAGGCGAGTTGCTGGCCAGGTCCCCGAGGCCTCACAGTCAGTCCACTAACAAATGGCCTTTATATATTTCCCACAGAATGGGAGGGGTGGTTGGAGCATGGGAAGGGGTCCCTGTTTCCATGTACCAAACAGAAGACTCTACTGATCTCCTGTTTATTCCCCCAACTTGGTGCCAGATGGATATTATCCCATTTTACAGATGAAGAAACTGAGGCGCGAGATCACACAGCTGTCGGGCGTTGGGAGACCACTTTCCTCGGGTCTCTCACGTTCCTGTATACCTTGCAAGTAGAGACGCTGACGGCCTTCGTAAGGAGCTCCGCATGGTGACTAGCTTTAGAAGACATCACGGCACACCCTGGAGCAAAGGGTAGGCATGTCGACTGTCCTTTATGACAGATTCGGGTTCCTTACGCGCAGGGCTCCTGTCTTGTAACACATCCGACTGTGTGTGCACAGGTACCACCTGTACTGCCTTATAGCACCTGTGCCTTGGGGAACCGTTGCAAAAACCATGAGATGCTCGCTGCCTGCCATTGTAGCTGGGGTACACGATCCACATCTCTGACCCGAGAGTCTCAAGTCTCCTGCTGGCACCAGGCAGCTTGGGCAGGCCAGGCGGACTGTGAGCATGCGGAAGGGGCATCTTAGTCTACATCTGTTTCCCTTGAAAACGTTTGCACTTCGGAGGGGGATGAGGGGGATAAACAAGGGGTGATACTGAAAGGAAACAAAATACATGCTGTCAATCCTCGTTTGTTTTTCCTCTGGATACAAAATAGTAACACAAGTGAGTTCTCCTTTCCGTGAGATGCATAAACCAATTCAGTCTGTATCAAGGCTTAAAAAAATACAAAAACTTGCCCTAACCGGTTTGGCTCAGCGGATAGAGCGTCGGCCTGTGGACTGAAAGGTCCCAGGTTTGATTCCGGTCAAGGGCATGCGCCTTGGTTGCGGGCACATCCCCAGTGGGAGGTGTGCAGGAGGCAGCTGATCCATGTTTCTAACTCTCTCTCCCTTCCTCTCTGTAAAAAGTCAATTAAAAATTTTTTTAAAAATATACAAAAACGTGGGCCGGTTACGGCATGTACCCTGGTAGTTCCAAATTTCACTTGACTTTAAGATCTACCGAGATCTTAAAGAGCACCAGAAGTGCCTCCAGGCCTTCATCATCGAACCTGCGTCCTGCTTGCGTCCCATTTGCCTCAGCCCCTGGAACCCGTGTCCCTTATTGTTATCAAATTGCTTTCCTTCTGGTGGCCACACCAATGGTGTGCATTCCCCTTCCCTTGTGGCCCTTCCTTCCTGAGGTCAGAATTCTTAAGACAGATTATAACCATCCCCAGCCTCTTTCTCAGCCCCTTTCTTACCCGGCTCTTCACTCCAACCAGGTTACTAGGTAAACATCATTTTGAAACGATTGCTTCCTTTGGGTACTAATTACCTTCTCTTCCAATAGATGAGGATTTAATATGCAAGGGTGATTTATAGTCACAGGTTCTGTATAATTTTCAGGTGTTAATTATAATTATTAAAATTATTAAAACTAAGTGCCATTTACGTGCCAAGAACTTTAAAAGTGCTTTTATAAAGCATCTTCAAGCTACTCAACAACCCTAATGGTATTTTAACCCGAAGACGCCGAGGTTTCGAGGAGGTTCAGCATCTTGTATGTGGACCTGGGAAGGTGGCAGAGTTGGAACTCAAAGCCAAGTGTGTCCAGCCCCAAAGTTAAATTTTTCCTTCTGCCCCCAACCGTCCCTTTTAAAGACAGCTTCACTGAGATCGAACTCACATTGCATGCATGTCACCTCTTTGAAGCATAGCATACAATGGTGTTGGTTGTTCTCACACACACTCACACACTCACACACACACTGGGCACGGGAATCCAGCCTCGGTAGTGTTTCCTCCATCCCCTGAGCTCCCCTCTTGCTGCCAATCCTCCTCAGAGAACCCCTTCCCATTGCAAGGAGGGCAGCAAGGAGTTTGTTAACTGAGGTTTACCAGGAACTGGCTTTTGGTGTTTTTGTTTTACCACCAAAGCTGGGAACTCCCCGCTAGGCTTTGAAAAGAGTTTGGAACCACAGACAAGCTCCGCTGGGGGTGGGGGTGGCTCCAGGTCAGGAGGAGACAGAAGCGCCACCCTTTGGGAGTGGGAGGGCCTCGGATGTGCAAAGCTCATGGGAGAGTCTGGCTTTCCAGATGCAGCCTGGCCCTGCCCTGCTGGCCCTCACCTGCCCGGGGGGCTCAGGGCTGCAGACAGAAAGGCTGACCACCTCACTCAGCTGATCCTTCCAAAGCCTTGAGGAGTCTCTCCTCCAGGAGCAGAATAGGACTTTGAAGGGCTGGAGGCCCACAGCCATGTCCACCTTGTTGCTAGTTGGCAGGCCACTCACTCACTCATTCAGTCATCCACTCACTCA
>PVJC01018549.1:0-31228 GCA_004026665.1 Murina feae | reverse complement strand
CAAGCAGGCCACCGACCTCCTGTACCTCTTTCCCGCTCCCCGATGCTCCTCCAAGGGCCTGGACAGCTGCCAAGCAGGCCGCCAACCCCCTGCCACCTCCTACCTGCTCCCCGATGCCCCGCAAAGGGCCTGGGAAGCCCACCAAGCAGGCCGTCGACCTACTGCCGCCTCTTACCCACTTCGCGGTGCCCTCCAACCCTGCCGCCTCTTTTCCACTCACGGGTCGTGGGTCCTGCGCTGTCCCGCCCTGCAGCCGCTCTGTGCACTCGGGAGGTCCCTCAGCCCGGCCTGTGCCCTCTCGCAGTCTGGGACCCCTCGGGGGATGTCCCACCTGCTGGCGTGCCTGACCAGCCTGGGTGAGGGGCTTTCAGGCTGCCCACAGCTCCCATTGACCCAACGTCTCAGCAAGGCTGGCTGGACGCAGGTTTTGGAGTTTTTTCTCCTATAATTGATACTGTTCCTTTAAGGCCTAGGGTTATCTTCTATAATTGATACACTGTTCCTTTAAGGCGGCCTTCTAATTAACGAAGCCGCCTCTGCTTCACCTCGCAGCGTCTATAATGAAACAATTGTTACTTTTACTGGTGAGGCCCGGGCTGCTCTTTCCTTCAGCTCCCGAGGATTCTATGATTGTTATATTGTTTCAAAGGTGTGTTTCGCTAGAGCCAGTTTAATCGGAGCTGAGCTGAGCGGGCGCAGCTTCACTTTCGCTCCTGCCGCAATGGAAACTGCCCTTTACTCAGGTCCGTGAGTGGCGGCCGCCATGTTGGCTGGGCTAATTTGCATACAGCCGCTCTGATTGGCTGGTGGGCGTGGCTTTCCCTGTCTCGGAGAAACGGTTAATTTTAATATTTCGCTTTTATAGAGTAGATATTTTCTCTAAAATATGCATTAATTGGAGATGGTGAAATTTCCATAAACTTCACCAATTTTATACCAAGCACTAGAGGCCCAATGCACAAAAATTTGTGCACTCAGAGGGGTCCCTCAACCCAGCCTGTGCCCTTCTCACAGTCTGGGACCCCTCAGGGGATGTCCACCTGCTGGCTTAGACCCACTCCCCGGGGGATCAGGCCTAAGCTGGCAGTCAGACATCTCTCTGGCAGCCCGGGAGACTTCAGGGGATGTCCACTTGCCAGCAGGGAGCAGACCTAAGGTGCAGTCGGACATCCTTGGTATTGCTGAGGAAGCAGGAGAGGCTCCCACCACCACCATGTACTGACAGCCATCAGTTTGGCTTGTGGCTGAGCAGAGTTCCGCCTGTGGGGGTGCACTGACCACCAGGGGGCAGCTCCTGCATTGAGCATCTGCCCCCTGGTGGTCAGTGTGTGTCATAGTGATCAGTCATTCCCAGTGTTTCTGCTGTTAGGGTCAATTTGCATATGACCCTTTTGTTCTATAGGATAGAGGCCTGGTGCATGGGTGGGGGCTGCTGACTGGTTTGCCCTGAAGGGCCTCCCACATCAGGGTGGGGTCTCTATGGGGTGCCTGGCCAGCCTGGGTGAGGGGCTGAGGGCTGTTTTCAGACTGGCCACACCCTCTTCAGGGTGAGGGTTCCCACAGGAGAACCTGGCCTCCTGAGTGAGGGACTGAAGGCTGTTTTCAGGCTGGCCACACACCTTCAGGGAGGGGGAGGGTCCTGCTGGGGTACCTGGCCAATCTGGCTGAGTGGCTGATGGCTGTTTGCAGGCTGGCCAAGCCCCCCAGAGGGGACCCTAACCCCATGAGGGTGTGGCCAGCCTGAGTGAGGAACTAATGGCTATTTGCAGGCTGGCCACTGTCACTTCAGGGTGGGGGTCCCCACTGGGGTGCCTGGCCAGCCTAGGTGAGGGGCTGATGGCTATGCAGGCTGGCCCCGGCCCCCAGCAACCCAAGCTCCCAGCGAGGCTGGCTAGAAGCAAGTATCTGGGGTTTATTTAACTTCCATAATTGAAACTTTGTTGCCTTGAGCAGAGGCCACAACCAGCCAAGGCAGGCAGGAAGCTTGGCTTCCTCCATCATCAGGGAAACCAAGTCTCCTGCTTGCTCCTGCTCTGTGGCTGCCAGTTGCCATCTTGGTTGGGTTAATTTGGATATAGTCACTCTGATTGGCTGGTGGATGTGGTTTGGGGGATGTAGTGGGGTGACACCAATTTACATCTTTCTCTTTTATTAGATTAGATTTTCATAGATTTGATTTTGGTCTTATATACATATGATATTATAAAGAGGTACCTTTGACTATTAAGGTTCATATCAAATGTAATAGTCTATTTTTGATATTTCATGTATTAAAGAGAGCTCTAAGTAATGTTAGACCAAGTACCTTTAGTAGTAAGATTAGATAGCTACTCTGGGTAATAAAGGAGACAGCATAGGTGAAAAGTAATTCAGACAGAAATGGATCCAGTACTCACATTTGTCAGATGAAAAAAGAAGGAAGCTGCTTACAAACCACCGACACTTCTAGAATTTTCTTTTTTTGGAAGAACATCATTCAACACATCTAAACATGTTTATGCACTTACTTTTTACTTTGTGTTTTTCCCTACCCATTCCTCATAAGAGTATCAGAAAGTGGGAATGTTTTTCCTAGTCTTCTAACTTCTTAAACACAGTTATCACTTCTATAGCTTAAAGTGAGAAGAATGGTCTAGAAAAGAATATTTGACTTGAACTAAAAAAATATAGAAGAAAATAAGTGGAAGGTTGAGGGTAAAATGAATTATCTATATTTTTAGTTTACTGGCATTAAATGGTGCTTATTGTATAAATATACTCATTTGTTCTTAGTTTAATAAAAAATATGAAAATGTTTTATTTGAAGGAATTTAATTTAATATTACTTATTCACTTTTTAAAGCTTTCATCAATAATGCTTTTTTGGAGAATGTGTTCATAAATCATCCCAAACATAAAAAAAGTGAACAATAGAGTGTATTTTTCTGATTACAAAACGATATATATATTTATTAGAAATTGGAGAATGCTTAAAACCAAATAGAATTTTGAGACAGTATAGTTTTATTCTAACACATAGGTATGTCCTTTATTTGAATTTGCGAGTATATATAAAGCCTTTTTGATCCTTCATGTATTCCTATATATCTGTCCCTCCACAGTGCTTGATGATGAGATAGTGAAATCTTTAACATTTTAGCTTTTTAAAATAGTTATTCCTAGATACACTGGCAAAGGACAATTTCAATATACTAAAGTATAATTTACAACAAGGTAAAATTGGCACTTCTGATGCAAATATAAAATGAACAAATTCCAAACATTCTAATCAACTCTTTAATTATTGAAGGAACAGGTGAGATGTTAAAACCAGGTCAGAGAGCATTTAAGCAGCTAGATTTTTATAGAAAACTAGGGGCCCGGTGCACAAAAATTTGTGCACTTGGGAGGTCCATCAGCCCGACCTGTGCCCTCTTGCAGTCTGGGACCCCTCTGGGGATGTCCACCTGCTGGTGTGCCTGGTCAGCCTAAGTGAGGGACTGATGGCTGTTTGCAGGCTGGCCAAGCCCCCCAGTGTGGATCCTCACCCCATTGGGGTGTGGCCAGCCTGGGTGATGGGTTGAGGGCCGTTTTCAGGCTGCCCACAGTCCCTTCAGGTATTGGGTCCCTACTGGGGTACCTGGCCAGCCTGGATGAGGGACTGATGGCTGTTTGCAGGCTGGCCAAGCCCCCCAGTGTGGATCCTCACCCCATTGGGGTGTGGCCAGCCTGGGTGATGGGCTGAGGGGCGCTTTCAGGCTGCCCACAGTCCCTTCAGGTTTTGGGCCCCTACAGGGGTACTTGGCCAGCCTGGGTGAGGGGCTGATGGCTGTTTGCAGGCTGGCCAAGCCCCCCAGTGGCATCCCTCACCTCATTGGGGTGTGGCCAGCTTGGGTGACGGGCTGAGGGATGCTTTCAGGCTTTCAGGTTGCCCACAGTTCCTATTGACCCAATGTCGTAGCAAGGCTGGCTGGAAGCAGGTTTCTGGGGTTTGTTTATCTTCTATAATTGATACACTGTTCCTTTAAGCCGGGGCCTAGGCAGTCAACGAAACCTCCTCTCTGCTTCAGCTCTGGCTTCTATAATGAAACAATGTTTCCCTCAGAAGTCAGGCCTGCTGTTTGCTTCAGCTCCTAGGATTGAAACAGTGTTGCAAATACATTGTTCCCTGGAGCACAGAGAAGCCCAGGCAGCCTGCAAACAGTTTCACTCCTGCTGCAATGGAAACTGCCTATTCACTCAGCTCCTTGAGTGCCGGCCTCCATGTTGGCTGGGTTAATTTGCATACAGTCGTTCTGATTGGCTGGTGGGCATGCTTAGATGTCCTGAAGGGACGGTCAATTTGCATATTATGCTTTTATTATATAGTAGGATTAATAGGTGTTTGTGTACCTCTAATGTAGTAGCTATTTGAACAAATGTATATAAATTCATTATTTTTAACAATTTATTTTAGAGAGTGGAGGGGAGGGAGAGAGAAACAAATGTTTGAGAGAAAAACATGTCAACTGCTTTCTACTTGCCCTGACTGGGGATCAAACCCACAGCCTGGGTCTGTGTCCTGAGTGGGAATCGACCCACTACCTTCTGATGTCCAGGTCGACACGCTAACCAATTGAGACATACCAGCCAGGGGAAAATTTATTTCAGTCTTAAATAACCACAATTGCTTATTAATTAAGACATGCACTGTACACTTCTCAAATCTTGGAATCAGATTGGACACCTCTACTTTTATTTCCAATCCATATCGATTTTACTTTATATCACAACACTGAAAATGCAGTTGCATAAAGACTTGACTCGATTGCAGGGCCAATAGCACAACTTAATGTTGACACTGTAGAACTTGACGTAGTAGTTTGCATAGTCTTTGACAAATACTGTTTTCTTTACCTCAAATTAAAAATATCCCACCACACCCTTGTGAATTTGTTGCAGTGTTCTGGGGTGCTGTAGTCACAGTGAGTGAAGGAGGCAGTAGATAATTCTTGGATGGGCATTTCCTCTACATAACAGTCAAAGGACAAGTTGTCTTATTCAAAGTTTTGAATAAAAAGTTTCACAAGTACTCCAGAGAGCTTCTATTTAGAATGATTACGTTTCTCTCCTTAACTGCCTGCTGGATGGTGTTATTGATGTCCTGGTAGACTCTACTCTGTTTATCCAAATCCTACCATGCCTATAGGCTGTGCTGGTAAGCAGTGACTCACCCTGATGCATTAGAACTATAATAGAGTGGATTCTCAAACTTTGTTCTCAAAACACCGATAAACCTTACGATAAACCTTGCGAGAGCTTTTGTTTATGTGGATTAGACTTACCAATATTTAAAGAGCTAAAACTAAAAAAAAACAACACTAAAAACTAAAAATAGCAATAATAAACCCATTTCATGTTAAAGCAAATAGCTCATTTTTATTTTATTTTATTTTTAATTTATTTTATTGATTTTTTTTTATAGAAAGGAAGGGAGAGGGATAGAGAGTTAGAATCATCAGTGAGAGAGAAACATCGATCAGCTGCCTCCTGCACACTCCCTGCTGGGGATGTGCTCGCAACCAAGGTACATGCCCCTGACCAGAAGCAAACCTGGGACCCTTGAGTCTGCAGGCCGGCAACTCTATCCACTGAGCCAAACCGATCAGGGCCAAATAACCCATTTTTAACTAAAATAACAATTCTCTAAAAGAGAAAAATATTTAGTCAGAAGAATAACAGTTTTTTCAAATCTCTTTAATGTCTGGCTTAAGGGAAAACGGTGTATCTTGTGTCTGCTTCTGCGTGTAGTCTGTTGAGACATTACACATCATGTAGCCTCTGGAAAACTCTGTTGTGTACTTGGGGAAATCAGATGAAAAAGATGAATAATGTCTTTATGTTATTTTGAAAATAGTTTTGATTGCTGCCTGCTTGGAGTGGAGCTTTACATTCTTAATGCTTACAAAGAATTTCATTGCAGATGTGGTCTGTCTGCATTCTCCTATTAGGCAGGGGCAGACAGACTTTTGTAAAGGGCCAGATAGTGAATATTCTCAGCTTTGCAGGGTGTATGGTCTCTGCCAAAACCAGTCAAGTCTGACATTCTACTGCGAAAGCAGCCATAGACAATATGCAAGCAAGTAGGCATAACTTGCCCCAATAAAACTTTACAAAAATTATGTGACAGGCTGGAATTGACTGTGGCTTCTACCCTTAAGAGGGAAGTTGCTGTTCAGATAAGCTAAATGATTAGCTGAGAGTCACACAGCTAGAAAGTGGAGGATTCAATTCCATGTGTTTCTAGTTTCAGAGCCACTATCTTTCCCATTTCTTCCTGCTGTCTTTGCTAAAAAGGTTAATGATTACAAATTTAATGTAGATGGGATTATTGATTATTTGTTGTGGGTAACTTTTAGGATAAAAATTTATCTAATTTTAAAGTTGTATAGGGGCTAGGATATAGACTCTCCCTAGTTACCCAATACATGGTTGGATAAGGGTCTTTATCACAATGAATCATATGCACCGTGGAACATTTTAATTCTTGTGTTAATCACAAAAAGGCACATATCTAAAAATGTTTTCAACAGACAAACTCTCTAAGTGATTGTTTTATTCTATTTAAAATATTTGGAGTGGTAAATACATGTATATAGTACACAATTTAAATGGACAAAATGGGTAGGTGAAAAAGTTAAGTCTCTTCCCCACTCACTTCCCATCAGCCACTTTCTTAGTGTTAATTCCTATTACCAGTTTCCTTTAATCTTTCCAGAGATTAGTTTATGCAGATATACTCCAGCATGCACCTAACATTTCTCTTTTATACAGATAGTATATCTGTATAATTTGGTATACATATTCTACCTATTGTCCCATGGCTTTATTTTACTTACTAGATAGATAATGATGATATGTTGACGATCAATCCAAGTATACGCATATAGAACTATTAAGTGTTTGAAAGAAAAATATGCGGTATATTCACTCTGAATATTTGTTTTATCAGACTTACTAATTTTAGACTTTGTTTTGTTATTTACATTCCATGAGTATCTTTTCTAACAGTTTTTAAAAATGATGTTGCTTTAGTATTTGGTACTCATGAGTAAAATAACTTGACAAAGTTCTGCCAAATAATTCAGTATGATTAGGAAAGAAAGACATGAAGCAATAAATGATAAACACTGAATGTGAAAATGGGGAGATCTTGATGTGGATTCGTTCTAGTGAAGAGCAGAGATTCATGAAGTTAAATGGGTTTTTGACAGCTCTAAGGTTTGAATGGCTTCGGTTAGAATCAAAGTGAGGAAAACAGCATATTAAAGACATCACCATGATGTCTCTTAAGGAAAGATTTGGTTGAGTAGAGAGGAAAGTGCATGCTTAGCAGCAATGGAAGACAAAAAGAGAGAATGTCTAACAGGAGGACTCCTTGAGTGATCCAGAGAGTTATAAAGAAATTATTTTTATGGTTTTTCTCTCTCCTACCGTGGGCCCAAGGTATTAAAAGATGATGAATTGCTTTGTAGGATTTGTATATGACTTAAGTCTATCGCCTACAGGCTGTCTAGGTGTTCATTTGTGGTGGAGAGCTGCTGTGAGTAAACTTTGCCCCTAGGCATTATACTGCTGTATGCCATAATGATAAATTATTGAGATTTTTGTTTAGGTATTTTGGTGAATGAATGGGCAAAGAATATACTCTTTGGGACCCATGTAATATCTATAAGCTTAGAACCATGATAAAGTTCTAAAGTCTTGAAGCTTAGATGAATTGTGATAGAAACTTACATTGTTCTAGCAATGACTAACAAATTAAAATAGTTGCTTGTTAGAATTTAAGAATTGCAAAATTCCACAGCCAGAGATAAGCATTGTCTTGAGAGTTAAAGATTATGTTTTAAAAGCTTAAAAATAAAAAAACTCAGAAAAACAAAAACTGCTTTTGAGGGCTCAGTCCAAACTTACCACTAAATCATGGCTAAATGTGTAACTTTTCCCTATTGCTTTTGACTCCTTGTTTTTGGAGTTTTGGGACTGTTTTTAGTGCCTTTTGTATTGTCTTACTTGGTCTTCTGCCAAGAATTTAAGCATTTACTGCCTGTAGGCTCCTATCTCTCATGTTAATTTATTTAAAGCTGAAGAATAGTTCACATTATTGCACTTAAGAAGCACCTAAACCCTATTACAGCATTAAACAAAATTTCTTTATAGTGCTTGCTGGTGCCGCTATAGCCTCTCTTGCCTCTGTATATGTGTTTAATCAGTTGGCATCTACTTCAAACTTGAAGGGAAGGCGCCAACAGAAAGGCAGTCCTGCTTCCTGGAGCCCACAGCATAGGTTTGGATATGTACTGACAGATAAATCGAAATGGTTGAGTGAAAAGCAACCAAGTTAGGGACATCAGCAACACAACTTCAAGTTGGAAGGAAGGGAGCTAGTTTTTTTTGGTAGGGGGGTGGGGCTAATATTTTTAAGTTAAGACTAACATTTGTTGAGATACTATGCTAACTGCTTCACATAAATTACTTCTAGTCTTCACTACATACTTGGAGCTTTGTGTTATTTTCTTTGTTTTTTCAGAAGGGAAAATGGAGACCTAGACAGTTTTCAGTAACAAGAGTTAGTAAGTGTTAGAATCAAGAATATATTTTCTAGAAGGGCAGGACCTTTATGCATACTGTTTGTTAGGTACTTTGTATCTTACTATTCCTCACAGCAGCCCTGTGAAATTAGTGGTAGTAGTAGTAATAGTAGTAGTACTAATTTTAATAAAAGGAATTGAGATACAGAGAAATAAGTAACTTGCCATACGTCACACTGCTACTGCAGGCAGAGCTAGATTGAATTGCTTCCAAAGTTCTTGCCCTAATCCTCAAAAATGAAAAAGTTAGAGAAGGGCAAATTGTAGAAACTTAATGTTAAGTGAAATAATAAAGAACATACAAATAAAAAACAGGATGATTCACTTTTTTAAAAATAACTTTATTGATGTTAGGGAGGAAGGGAGAGGAAGAGAGAGAGAGAGAAACATCAATGATGAGAGAGAATCATTGATTGGCTGCCTTCTGTATGCTCCCCTAGTAGGGATGGAGCCGGTAACCTGGGTATGTGCCTTTCACTACAGTTGAACCCGGTACCCATCAGTCCCCAGGCCGACACTGTATCCACTGAGCCAAACCGACTAGGGCAAGGATGGTTCACTTTTTAGCTTCTAGGATAGAAAATCTAACTGCAAATAATGGAAAAAACTATTTGTGAAGACCAGTAGTGTCTGAGCATTGCTTGCACAATGAAGCCTCCACTAGGATATTTACTAGTAATAGCGTATTTAGAAGGAAGAAAGAGGTTCCCATTCGTGCACATTCCGTCAATTAATAGGCAGTGGTCTTGGTACTTGCCCTAAGGGGCTAAGCTGGAATTTGCTCTGCCAAGGGTTCTCTTGTGGTAGTCACATGGTTTGCACTTTCCCCTAGAGCTGGTAAGCATGGAATAGTGTCCTCAGGTATCTCAGATCAGTTTGAATCTGTGGGTCAAAGGAATAGAGATCAGGGGTGAGAGGTGAGGTTTTCAGTCTGCCACTTGAAGATGTACCTAAAAAATCAGTGACTGGTGCTTATTAGTAAATTAAAAGACACAATTTATTTGTGGCATTTAACCAAACTTAGAATTATGAAGGGGAAAAAATGTTGTTTTCCTTTCTTTTACTCATTTTATTCTTTAGGTGATGTATAAGAAAAAGAGCATTCTTTTAAAGCTCAAAAATCGGGCACACTTTATTAAATGCTTAGGAAGACATTAAGCTTTAATATTTAACAATATCTTCAAGATATGTGATATAATAGAGAGATAAATATTAATAACTTATGAGAAAATTGCTTTGATAACCACATGACCCTGTTATTGACCACTTAAGGCTGGGAAGAAAAATGCTGTAGCAAACTTTATTTTTCTCTGATACAGGATGAATGTTAAGCTACAAAGAATAATTTCAGGCATTCAGATCCATCATTAGAGAGATCAATAATTGAGTTAGTATTTAGAGACAGGAAGTGTGACCCATTAATCAGTTAAGAAACAGACGATAATATCCTACCCCCATCAGAGTTGTAATTTATGTGATTGAGAATAATTTTTATTTAATTATTTTACTGACATATGTTTGAAAAGCATTCTAATAAAAACATTCAACTCAGGGTCTGAATATATAGGGTATTCCCAAAAAATGTATACACACTTTGTATAAAGTTAGTGTTTATTACCATATAGTTTATTTTCAAAATTTAAAAGCATCTACAGAAATGAATAATTTTTTTTTGTCAATACCTGTTTTCAAATTGATGACCATTCTGGTCCAGGCACTACTGATAATGCAAAGCAATGGAATCCCAAAGCATCAAGAATCATTTCATTTGGTATTTGTGTGCTCTCAATTCGTCAACTGTTGCTGGTTTTGTACCGTAAAGTTTATTGTTTATATATTCCCATAAAAAAAGTCTAGTGGATAAAGCTTAGTCTGGGTTTTGCACTAAAGGAGCCATGAGCTAATAATACCCAGAACACAGCAGATACTTGAATATTTGGATTGCAATAATTTAATTCTTCACCACAGTTCATCAAGAAAATGAGGGAGTTTGACCAAGTCATTTTTAAGGATCTTTTCACAACAAAGATCTATGACTTTAGTTTTATTCTGTGCTCAGGGAATCAAGCTGTTTCTTTAGCCACAAAAGCAATTGTGTTCAGAGACTAATCCTGACTACATGTCCCAGCAGGCATGAGTCTGCTTGTTTCCTGCAGGGTTTGGTGCGCTCTGGTTACAGATTGCCTAGTCATCCTTTGCCTTCAGTTGCTGGTTCCAATTAAATGGAAAGTTTACAAATGTGGAAAGTTGCAAAATGGAGTCAGAATTGGTTAGGCAACATCCAGAGTGAATAAAAATCTAATCCCATACATTACAGAACAGATCCTAGTTTTGATTAGCATACTTTCGTGAGCTAATTTATAAGCCAGGTGTGCCTCTTACACCAGCGGGGATGGCTGGAAACGGGGCATGAAGTTTGGGACAGAAAGCTGACTGGAATTTAAGTGGTGGTGCTGTGTGAGTGGTACAGAGCATGGCCCATGTAAAATAATGTTCACTAATCAAGACTCGGCAGGAACCTATGTACTTGTTACCTTGACGTAGCACAATATAGTGTAGTGTGCTAGTCAGCCTGGGAACCCAGACATATGTGAAGTTTATGGAAACTCTAGGTTTTATAAAATTTAGCTAAATAATTCTTGCTTTGTTTCTTCACTATTAATGAAATACGATGAAAATATTTTTAGTGCTTTAACACTGCAATAAAAAGGGCATAAAGGGCCATTAATAGTATCTGCAGAATGACAGACCTGCCTGTTCTTCAAATAGCAAATCAGCAACTTGCTTAGAAACCCACTTGAGCATATAATAAAAACCCACGCTAGTTTGATTAACATTAAATCAAATAAGGTGTAGTAACTGAACATTTTTGCAAGTTAAATTTCCTGAGGTTGAAGGCGTCACTTCCCAAAACTGATGTGAATATTGACTTATCACAGTATTAGAGTGCTTTTACTAAATTGATTTGTGAGCTCACTGATTTGATTAACAGATTCAAAATGACAAAAGATACATAGAAGGATCATTTTAAACATTAACTATTGTTGCTAGTTTAGAAAATTGAAAGGTGCATAGAGAGTCTTATCTGCCCTGTAAATTAGAGCAAAATGAAATCATTTTAAATAGCCTTTAGGTTTATTTATGGTAGAAAACCCAGAAAGATTCTACAACACTGTCAGGTTATAGTGGAGGGGAGAAGGCAATTTACTTCACTGCTTTTTATCATTATTTTCCTTGTGTTTTTGTTTTGTTTTTTTTTTAATAAATTTTTATTGATTTCAGAGAGGAAAGGAGAGGAAGAGAGAGATAGATCAATGATGCGAGAGAATCATCGATCCGCTGCTTCCTGCATACCCCACACTGGGGATCGAACCTGCAACCCATTCATTTTCTCTGACCGGGAGTCAAACTGATTTCCTAATTCATAGGGCGATGCTCTGCCACTGAACCATGCTGGCTGGGCTTACTTGCTTTTTATTAATTTTGCCATTAGCCTTTGGGGGCTATTGATGTTAATATACTAAAAATGTAAATGCCTTCCAAATAGGTATTTATCTAAACAGTCTTGGTTTTGCCTGAAAGTTTATTTTCTTACACATTTAGAAGAAAAAAAGTTATTTTTTTGTTCTCTTTGTTAGCATATCTGGAACCAAGTCTAAAACATGTTATACTTGAGTGATATCAATTTAGTGAATTGTCTTTATCTGTGCTATGGAAGAGAATGAATTTTAATTCCAAAGTTTGTCATTAATTAGTAATCAGTTTTTAAACATGACTCTCATTTTATTAAACTGTGTTTAAATTGTTTTTTAGAAATGTTTTAGTTGATCAGTCAGTCATATCTGTGAACTGGACTTAGTTTACATTAAGCATAAAAAGTGGAGAAAGCATTCATTATTTAAAACAATGATCAATGGAACTAATGTTTCTCAGCTATTTGAATAACATTTCTTTCTTAAGGCACCTTGACAATAATTACTTCAGTTCATGAAATTTCATGTGTTTTCAGAATTGAAAGAAAGAAGCTGTCATCATCTGAAAATTAAATAGCCAAAACTACATTGAAAAGTAAAGATAATATTGGATTACTAATGATTCTT
This sequence comes from Murina feae, assembly GCA_004026665.1. NCBI lineage: Eukaryota > Metazoa > Chordata > Mammalia > Chiroptera > Vespertilionidae > Murina > Murina feae. Next base: position 18,519 of record PVJC01018549.1, on the reverse strand, counting down.
GTTTTCTTCTCTATACTCCCTCTATACCCCTGTATTTCTATTTTCTATAATGAGCATGTATTACATTACTAGAGGCCTGGTGCATGAAATTCCTGCATGGGTATGGTCTCTAGGCCTGACCTGTGATCAGGACCATCTACCCCAGCTGCTGGTAGCCAGCTCTGCCCCCCCCACTGCCACCCACTCCTGGCTCCCCGTTTAAATTCAGACAATCAGAGCCTGCCGGTTGGGGGGAGGTTGGCCGTTCCCACCTGCTTGCCGCCCCTATTCCCTGATACCAGTCGCCCTCTGTGTGTGGGCAACTGGCAGGGTGGGTGCCTTGGCCTGGCGCTGCCTGTGTTCACCGCCACCCACCTATGGTTCCCCATTCCCCATTGGGTGATCGGAGCCTGCCAGCCAGGGTAAAGGACTGAGAGGTCAGACGATTGGGGCCTGTGGGAGGGGGGCAGCTCCTGCATTGAGCTTCTGCCTCCTGGTGGTCAGTGCATATCATAGTGACTTGTCATTCTGCAATTTGGTTGATTTGCATATTACCCCTTTATTATATAGGATTAATCAGAGAAAATAATATTACTTTTTATAAAATATAAATATAATACATTTAATATTCAGCACATTTGAGTACTTTCTTTTAAAAATTAGCACCTCTGCTCTAGTCAGTTTGGCTCAGTGGATAGAGCATTGGCCTGCGGACCATAGGGTCCCGGGTTCAATTCTGGTCAAGGGCACATACGTTGGTTGCAGGCTCCTCCCCAGCCTAGACCCTGGTCAGGTATGTGCAGGAGGCAACCAGTCAATGTTTTTCTCTCACATCGCTGTTTCTCTCTGTCTTTCCCACTCTCTTCTTTCTCTAAAAATCAATGGAAAAATATCCTCGGGGTAAGAATTAACAGAACAAACAAACAAAAACAAAAAAGAATAAAAATGAGCATCTAGTTTATAAATGAAATCGAGTGCTAAATGTGGATAGGGCCAAAATATTAACTGCTAGTCATTTGCAAGATTTATTTAACAATATTAGGAGAAAACCCAGGCTCTCAGTGCTGGGAGAGTGATTAAAAATAATTTATTAGTGATTACTTAAAAATTCCTAACATGGTAGTATTAATTTGTATTTTTAGAGATTTCTATACTATGTAAACTTAATCTGGAAGTACTTATATTTTATGTATAATCTTAATTAACATTGTGTTCCCCAAAATGTTTTTAGAAAACAATTTAAACACATTTTGATAAAACGAGAGTCACATCTTTGGGCCTCTAGGGTGCTGCATACTCCTGTGAGAGGCTGGGCACTATGTATTTTACCACCATCCTTACCGTCATGCTGTGTGCCAGGCATGTGCGCTAGGTACTCGGAGAGGCCCTTCAGTGTGGTGCTTTAGAGCATGACTTTGAGGTCGGACTGCCTGGATTCAAATCCTGTCTTTTCCATTTACTAAAAATTAATCTCTGTTTCAGTTTATCTGTAAAAGAAGCAATTATTGTCCCTGCTTCATAGAATTATTATGAAACTTAAATGAGTTAATAGTTATAAAGTGCTTAGAAGAGTGCCTAACATAGTTTATGCGTGATTATTAGTCAAATAAATATTTAATCCTCATAAAACTCCAGAGAGAGATAATAGCACTCACATTTCATAGATGTTAAAAGTTAAGCACAGAGAGATTATGTAATTTGCTAAAGGTCATACAACTAGTAATGTGGATCTGGAATTTGAATTCTGGGCTGTCAGACTCTGAAATGTGTTGTGGTCATAAGTGCCTGTCTTATAATAGTCTTGCACTTCAACATTTCCCTGGAAGTCATTTTATCTATTCTAGGCCTTACTGCATCATATCAAGAGTGAGTGATGCTTATGTTTTATAAAGCTTGACATAATTATAGTCAGGTAGGTGTGGAAAAATAATCAGACATGGTTCTAATGGGTAAAAAGGACATATGTTGGATTGACCTGTTTCTAAGATATTAGAAAGTGAAAGTTGTCTAAAATTTTAATATTCCTCCTCCCACCCCCAATACAGTTAAATAAGACATATCGTTTAGAGTCAACTTTATGTGACTGTAACAAATACCTCTTTGGATGAAGTAACATCATTGGTAAAGGAAACATAATAATTATTCTGGAGAAAGTTTATTAATAAGGAAGTTGGCTCTGGAACCTCCCCTTATCCCTACCATTTTGCCACAGCCTCTCAGGCCTCAGTTCCCTGGACTTACTTGGGGTCTAACAGCCATGTGTTGAGATTGGGCAGCCTGGGCAATAATGTGGGTCAGAGAGGGTTTGCCACCGTACCGGGTAGTTCACATGCTGGTTGAAGATGTGTTACCCAAGCCCGCTGGAAAAATTCATCAGGACTTGAACAATGACAGAAGTTAAGCTAAGCAGCATCTTTTAGGAAAAAGTCAAAAGCTAGGATTGTTCTAAATGGGGTATGAGTTCAGCCAATAGGTCTTGTTTCCAGTTATCATCCTTATAGGCTGTTAAGGATTCCTTTGGCACTATTTTCCATTTCCACCACCAAGTTTCTGGCTTAGAAAGCATCTAGCGTATGGGTTGTTGCAGTGAGAGGATGTCTGAATCAAATGAGGTAGAGCCTGCCCCTCTATTCCTTGGGCCTTGAGCTTTTCTCAGTCACTGTTGGGAGGCAGCACTTTTTTTTCTTTTTTTTTTTTCTCGTGGACTCAGTCCTGACCTCATGCTTCATTCACTTGAGTACCTTGGCTCTTGTATCCAGCTCATTCCCTGGGTGAGAACCAGAGTGCTCAGATTGTGACCCTCAAATCAGGGCCCTTCATTTTCTCCCTCATTAGATTTTTATAGTTTGAAGACATACACTTTTAATGTGGGCCACCATGAGTGCATAAAGGGCGATGCCAGTGTTGGCATATGGCTGTGCAAAACAATAATAGACAGATATTATTCAATAGACAAGTTAGAATCTTAACAGTTCCAGAGAAAATACAGACTGGGAGTCCTTAAAATTTAAATTAACAGTTTAAATCCAAAACACTGACATTCTGAGAAAATATACGTGAAAACTCAATTCAAGGTAGTAGATAGAATTCAGATTTCTTATTCTGAAAATAGCTATTGCCAATTCTAAGGCAATAAACAGAGGTAGGCAGGGACCAGGAAACAATTTTATAGGCCATTCTTCAATCCTGTATCCCGATTCTACTGTCCTGTTATCACAAATATTATCAATATTTTGCTGTCCACATTGGGGTTTATGCCACGGTGGAATGCTCTAGTTGATCATTTTGGAAATCCTAAACAATGTATCAGGAATGTTTGTATTTGAAAAATGTTAGTGAACAATGTTAGTGTTTGAAAAGGGACAGTCGGCAGAATACAGTCTTAGAGAACAGATTATTAATAAAAAATACACTGGTATTTGTTTTAAAAGCACTGGCTAAGAAAAGTGTACTGTTAATGAGCCTTGTTGTTTTGGAGATTCTCCTGGCTTTATGTTGTTGACAGTGTGCCTCACTGTCCCATTAGCATTGTCCACTGGCAGAGGCGTCTGAGGCCCAGAGAACTAACTCCCCAGCGCTAGATAAACAAAGCACCCTACCACCTGAATCTAAGGCAAATAAAGAAGGCAACATGCAATTTTTGGTGATTCCCTTAATTGATCTTCACTAAAATTTATCAGCAAAAATGGATTTTGATCTGAGGGTTCATCTCTTAAATATTTGTGTGTCACATTTACTGATTGTGATGTCTAAGAGTGACCTTGGTGAATAAAACTGGTGTTAAGTCAAATACTTTCAAATGTCATCTTTCCATCTAATACCTCTGATAATCTAAAGTAATTTAATAGATGAAATAAAATCTCACAAATGATACCTTTGTTGCCATTTATTGAATCTTGCTGTGTTCTGAGCATTTGCTAAAAGCTTTCGGTGCATTTGCTCACTTAATCCCCCACTTTAATCCTGTGGGGTAAGAACTGTTATCTTCATTTCATACATGAGAACACTGAAGTGTCTGTCCGTAGTGTTTTTCTACATAATGAAGAACTTGGGAGTGGGGCAACACTTTATGAGAAATACTTATTGTCTGGTTTTTCTCCCCGTTGAGTTTGTCATAGATCATATTCATGTGATGTATAATGCCATAGAAGAGACAAAGCATCTTGCTATTTTTTTCAACTATGTATTTATTGAAATCCATCATTATCTTCTACCAGGTCATTTTTTCATCCTGTATCCTGATAGTAGATCTCCAGTCTGGTGTGCAAAAGATAATCTCCTAACGTGCTAGGAAAAAATGTTACTTTGTGTCTTTTTTCCTCTTCCTATTAAGAATTTCACATTTGTGTGTCTTTTAGAACATGCTGCATTTCATTGGTTCTAAAATGTATTTTCCCTCCACATTTTAACATTAGGTCATAATGTTTCCTATCTAAGAATTATTATGAGTATTTTTCCTAGTGGATAATAAAATGACTGTGTCTGAAATGGTGATGTCTTAGATTCAGTGAAATATAAAGGTACATGTAGTAGAGGTACATGTAGAAAATTCGAAAATAAACAGACACATATTAGGGATATGTGCTCTTTTTTTTTTTTTTTTAACAGATAGTAATATGTAATCAAAATGTTTTTTAAAAATTTTATCTCCCCTGCTTAGAATTTCTCCCATCATCTGTGTTAGCAAGTGCATTCTTGCTAGTGTATGTACTATCATGTGCCCTTTCCCAAGGCACACTGCTGTGGCCCATGTTAGAATTGTTGAGGCAGGTGGTGGTCACCTGCCATCTGATGATTAGCAAAGGGGTCAGTGAGAGTCGTGTTGCTTTAGCACTCACATCAGTGTTGTGCAGATTGCATTTGGCCTGACCCATTCATTGAACTCTTCTTCTCGAACATTCTGACCCTGTTGATCTTCTGTATTCTCCTGAGTTAATATTAGGCCAGTGAGCATTCAAGCACTGATTGATGCTGATCTTCATACTATAACATCTTCTCATCTTGTAACTTCTTCGTCTCTTATTGGTTATTTCCAATACTGGAGGGTTCACTTTGTCCTCCACAGTTACTTCTGCTGACAAACATTATTTTCTCGTCACTTTTAGTGTTAAAATGATCTCTGATTTTATTTCTGTTGATTATACATTTCTTATTTGTATTACTTTTGTGTTTGTGAAAATGATAGGGTCAATCGTCTTGTTAAAACTGCATAAAACTAAGCATGACTGTAGAGGATGAAATAGCAGGTACTGGAGCGGCTGCCACTGACACCATCTGTTGGAAGCTAGTAGAGTTGATTCTTTGGCTCTAGGGGTTTTTCTTCTTTATGGTGAAAATTTGAAAGTTGAAAATTCTGAAAGAGGGGTTTTCTGTATTTTGTCATAAATAAAACTCTTATATGATTTTGTAATGAGATTCAGTATGCAATTGAAAGTAAAGCCTTTACATGTTTATAAGCATAATGTTAAAGGACTCATACTTTAAAAAATTAACAGTATAGCAGTATATTACATAAATCCTCACATAGTATTTTAAAATAGCACAATAAAGAGGGTAGAGTAAAGCAGTTGGTCTGTAGAAGAAAATATGACATTTTACAACCCCCTTTAAACAAGGTTAAAGATGTTAGTCTGATTTTATTCTCTGAATCCCATGAAAATAAAGTATGCATTCTTGCTATTTATCTGTATAAGATGTGACACAAATTAGTTTCCTTTGCATGGAGAATACATTGTTTTCTTATAGACGGTGTTAAATAAATAGCATTTTTATTTCTATGCATTGTATTTTCATTGAAAAGCATTAATGTTACCCTCAATTCAAAGTATTTATTTTATGTGTTCCCCAGGGGCATGTGCTTTTCACTGTAGCTGCCCATAAGTCTTCCTTATTTAGAATAGAATGGAAACTGAATCTGACTTATGGTAGGCTTTATAAAATGTATTTGCACTGTCCTCTCACCTTTCTCCTACTTTGCCTTTACCCTAGATTCTGCAGAATTATGTGCTTGTGTAGTCCTTCTTACACATGGCCGAGTGCTCTACTTGAGCAGAAAAACTACAACTGACACACTGTTTACTGCAGTTGTCCAGTGCTGCCGTGGAGCAGCTGTCATTGTTTTGCACAGTTCTGTTTTTCCACCAAAACTGCCTATGGCAATTTGTACTCATTCTTTATTACGCAAGGGATTTTCAAGCAATAAAATAATGTATCTGACTACTTAGTGGCCTAATGTGATTCCCTTTTCAGAGAAGCAGCAAGTAGAAGACTCTTTCACTTTTCCTCTTCGCTGACCATGCAGCATTAGGCCAGTTGGGGCAGGTTTTTTGATGTGCTGCCAGAGTGCAGAAGGAGATTTTACTGTATTGCTGTCGAATTTTCTTCAGATAATTCTGAACTATTTATAAGTAAAACTCAGATCTGGTCAGAAATAACAAATATTCTACATGTAATTCTGCCTTGTAGAAAAATTTATTACTGTGATAAAATTAATATGATTTTAACTATCTTCAGGTCATGTAAAAAATCAGTATGACATGGTGAGAGTCAAAATGCTTTTCTTAATTCTTGCTGTCTATTTATTATACTCAGTGATCACACGCACACATACACTTTCCCCCTCTTTCTTTAGAAAGAGCCTATTATATACCATATATTATCCTGGATGCAGTGATACGTAAGAGTGAACAAAGTTGATGTGGACCCTGTCCTCATGCCATTTATAAGTAAGCAGTAGTTACAGAGTGGAGATGGACCATGTAGTGAGTGCCAGGTCAGTGCTGTAAGGGAGTCAGAAGAGCACTAAGGAGAGGACTGTGCTCTTTCGGCAGCTTAGGGCTGTAGAAATCTCTCTTTGTTGTATGTTTAACCAGCCTTCCTGTCTGCCTTTGCCAAAGCAGCCCTCGAGGCATTCAGATATTAATGAGACTCTGGGAACACCCTTCGCAGTCTAAGACAGAACTAAGCTATGTGTTGTCAAAGCCTCCTGCTTTCCCACTCATACTTTCTTCCCAGGCAGTCATACTCCAGACATCTGGGGCACCAGATTCGGAAGTTTGTAAGAGCAGAGAAGTTTAATCAAGTTAACCTCTTTCCATAATAAATACTGTTTATATTTTTGTGTTAGTAATATCATAGCAGTATCATAATTAATGGCACTAAGTACATATATAGCACAATTTTAAAGTTGTAAATTTCAATATAAATTTGTTGTTATAGTGGTTAAAAAAGATTTTTGCCTGATTACTCTTAGGCCCTGCTGCTGTTAAATTCATCTGGCCGAATAAGAGTCTGTTTCTTAGGTATATAAAACTAGGTAATTTATACCGTTTGAAGGAAGCAGTAGCTTAGATGATTCCAAACAATGCTTAATTAAAATCACTATTTAGTGCCTACTACTAATATAAAAAAATGGTCTTCTAAGTCCTCTTCAGGGCTGCCTAGGGGCTGATACATACCTTGGTCTCCTGGGTGTGGACAGAAAGCAAGAAATACCCTGGGTATAGATGAGTGAAACAGAAAGAGTGCTCTCTGAGTTCAGCATTGTTCTGGCCCTTGTAATTGCAGCCTATAGGAACAGTCTTGAACTTATTTGAGGAATGAAGTAGTCAAAAGGAGGAGAAACCAGTATTTTAGAAGAAGGTAGGAAAGGTACAACGTGTATCCACTTTCTATGTGGGACATCATGTAGACAGACTTGATTGGCTAGAGAAAGCAGCTCTCCTAGCTACTTAATCTTGACCTGCAAAAATGTATTCTATTGAACTTTTCAAGTTAAATTAATTTAAAAATTTGAGACTTGCCCAGCTGGTGTTGCTCAGTGGTTGAGCATCTACCTATGAACCAGGAGGTCACAGTTCAGTTCCCAGTCAGGGCACATGCCCAGATTGTAGGCTCAATCCCCAGTAGAGGGTGAGCAGGAGACAGCTGATTGATGATTTTTCTCTCATAGATGTTTCAATCTCTCCCTCTCCCTTCATCTCTGTGAATAAAAAACACACAAAACAAAACAAAAATTTAAAAAAATAACTAAAATTCAAAGTATGGTTTATACTGAATGTATACTGCTTCCATACATCATAACATTGAAAAATCATAAGTTGGAAACAGTCTTCTGTATTATAATATAAACCTATAAATGGAAACCGTTATTTCACGTGCCTTTTATAAGCATAACTAGCGGCCCGATACATAAAATTTGTGCACTGGGCGGAGGGAGGGGAGGTTCCTCAGCCTAGCCTGGCCCCTCTCACATACTGGGTGTCCTACTGAAGGCTTTGGCCTGCTCCCTGCTCCCCTTGGGTAGCAGGCCTAAGCCACAGTCTAGCCTCCCTTTGTGGCAGCCGATAAGGTTAATCAGGGGAAGCCACCAGCCCCATCATCCCGGTGCTACAGCCACTGCCAGTCACCGTAGCCACCAAGGTGTTTTCATCAACACGGACTCCAGACCCCTCACCATGAAAAAATGACAACTTTCTTTAGGCATTTTCAATATGTGTCTTTCATAGGATATGACATTTCTTTCTTTCTTCTTTTTTATCCTCACCTGAGGATATGTTTCCACTGATTTTTAGAGAATGTGGAAGAGAAGGGAAAAACAGAGAGAAACATCAAAGTGAGAGGAACACTTTGATTGGTTGCCTCATGCCTGAGTCCTGACCTGGGCTCCGGTCGGGAAGGAACCTGCAACCTAGGTACATGCCCTTGTCAGAATTGAACCTAGACCCTGCAGTCAGCAGGCTGAGGCATTATGCACTGAGCCAAACCGGCTGGGGCAGGATATGACATTTCTTACCCTCCAGCAGTGGACCTTCATTTTTTTTCTCCAGGAGTGTGATAGAAAAACCCTAGATCACCTTTTTGGATTCTTATTACCCAAGTTACTAAGAATATTACCAGTGGCATACAGGGAGCTTAGCCACTGAGCAGTAAGAAAAGGTGTTTCCTCTGTAGTTTACTCTGATCACTGGCTCCACCCCTGCCCCTCCAATCCCAGCTTCACCCTTGCCCAGGCCTGCAGCCTCTGGCTAAGGATGTAGGCCTGGGCAGGGGATCCCCAAACCCCTCTGATCACCGGCTTCACAGAACCCAGACCTCTGTGATCACCAGCTCTGATTCTGCTTCTGCCTTCGCCAGCTCCACCCTTGCCCAGAACCCTGGGATCGCAGGCTCCGCTCCTGCCCCTCCAATTGCTGGTTTTGTGGAGCCCAGGCCCCTGCGGTCTCCAGCCTTGCCCCTGCCCAGACCTATGGCCTCTGTCCTAGCTCTTATGCCTGGGAAGGGCACCCTCATACCCCTCCAGTCACTGGCTCTGCCCCTGTTCCCTCTGATCACTGGCTCCACCTTGCCCATGCCTGAGTCCTCTGGTGAAGGCCTCTTGCCTGGGCCGGGGACCCTCAGCCCCCTCTGATTGCCTGTTCCGCTCCTCGGGTCCCCTACCTCCCCCACTACCTGTTTGGCTAACATGGCAGGGCTGAGCCGGACTGGGCGCCACCATCTTGTGGCTATAGGGGTGGCCATCTTTGTGACAGAGTGACGCCTAATTGGCACATTACTTTTATTAGATAGGATGTGGCTATGGGCGCTGCCATCTTGTGACCATTGAAGGTGGCCATCTTTGTGACGGAGTGATGCGTAATTTGCATATTACTCTTTAATTAGATAGGATACCTTATTATTTTGTTGTAACATCTGTATATACTTGTATCATATTATCTTTAATGTATTTTACATTTGTGGTTATGAGTCTATACTAAAAGGCATGAAAAATTGTTTTAGAATGTTATTCAGGGTGTGGAGGAATATAATATTTGAGAAACATAAAGGCTAAGTATGGAAGTTCATAAACATGTACTGTATTTTTATTTAAAAATATATGTTTATTGATTCTAGAAGGGAAGGGAGAGGGGAGATGGGAACATCAATCATGAGAGAGAATCATTGATCAGCTGCCTCTTGCATGCTCCCCCATTGGGGGTGAGCCCACCACCTGAGCATGTGCCCCTACCAGGAATCGAACCATGATTCATAAAAGAAAGTTTGCCCATTTCATCCTTTGATGATCTTAAATAAAATATGTTGGGAGTTAAAAATAATTATATAAATGACTAACAAGATAGTAGGTTAACCCACGGTTGGTTTCTCTTCCACTATGGATAATGATCACAAAGTGAAAGGTCTTATTGTTGGTTTATTCTAGCATCAGTCAGTCAGATGGTATGCAACTCTGCATGTCATGTGGATACTGAGCCATTTATAATGCAGCTAATTATGTGATCTATTAGATAAAACTTGGGAGTTTGGATGCTGGATATTTGGCGTCTCTTCTCAAGTTTCCTGTGACTGTTTTTGTCATCCTTTAAACTTCTTTTTTACTTTTAATAATCTCAACATTTGTTTACATGTATGGATTTATGAGTTTAATACTGAGACTTACTTCCAAAATATATATGAGGGAAATACTATTTTTGAATTTTAGAAGTTTAATATTACTTAGGTTGAAAATTAATGAATAAAGATATATTTTCCTGTGTCCTTGTCCACATCTTAAAGATCAGCTGAAAGATGTGTGCCTCAAATGGAATGGCCAATCTTAGCATTCTGATTTTTAGTCTGATGCATTTCTTTTAGAACTTGTTAAATAATGGCCATTTTACAGTGTGTGTTAGCTGATTCCTTGGTCAGAAAGAAAGTATATTTCATATCTTTTGTGAATCCTTTTAGTACTTTAAGGAGTTTAAAACCTTATCTCAGAGTACATAAGACATTGACTCCAAAAACAGAATGTAATACATTTTTTAAAATACGTTTTATTGATTTTTTACAGAGAGGAAGGGAGAGGGATAGAGAGTTGGAAACATCAATGAGAGAGAAACATTGATCATCCGCCTCCTGCACACTCCCCACTGGGAATGTGCCCGCAACCAAGGTACATGCCCTTGACTGGAATCAAACCCGAGACCCTTAGGTCCGCAGGCCAATGCTCTATCCAGTTAGAGCACATTTTAATGAACTGAATGCTGTTTATAAAAGTACTAGAGCCCTAATCGGTTTGGTTCAGTGGATAGAGCGTCGGCCTGAGGACTGAAAGGCCCCAGGTTTGATTCCGGTCAAGGGCATGTACCTTTGTTGTGGGCACATCCCCAGTGGGAGGTGTGCAGGAGGCAGCTGATCGATGTTTCTCATTATCCCTCTCCTTTCCTCTCTGTAAAAAATCAATAAAATATATTTAGAGAAATAAAAATAAATAAAAGTACTAGATATAGATAGGTCATTGATTTTAAAACAAGCCTTTAAAGTTTACTTTTGTAACCATAAGAGCTTTTTTTTAAAAAAAAAAATTACTAAGTCTCTTTTCTAAATTCAAGTACTTTGAATACCAAAATTTGAAATCAGGGTTTATTTTTGGCGACTGAGAGTCAACTTCAATAGTCAAAGGAAATAGTCATATTTTGCCAGATGGATATAAAGTTATTGAAATTGACTTTCAGACTGTCTATCTCCATGTATAAACTGTTTCAGAGACCATAATAAAGGTGATTAGTCTGAGTTTGGGTTAGACTAGGCTTTTCCAGCAAGAGAAAAGTAGTTACCAGTTTCTCATAAAATAGAATACTCCATCTTCATTTATTAGGTCATTGCCTAGAAAGCTCTCTCTGGAATACAAGTGCTGATGACAGAGTATTCTGGCATTAGTCAGTCAGATGGTATCCAACCCTGCATGTCATATGGATACTGAGCCACTTATAATGCAGCTAATTAGCTCTCCCTCTAAACGAAAGATGTGATCTATTATTTCGAACTGTGGAGTTTGGATGCTGGCTATTTGGCATCTCTTCTCAAGTTTACTGCTACTGTCTTTGTTATCCTTTAAGAATAGATTGTGCCCTGACTGGTTTGGCTCAGTGGATAGGGCATCGGCCTGCGGACTCAAGAGTCCCAGGTTCGATTCCAGTCAAGGGCATGTACCTTGGTTGCGGGCACATCCCCAGTGGAGAGTGTGCAGGAGGCAGCTGATCAATGTTTCTCTCTTATTGATGTTTCTAACTCTCTATCCCTCTCCCTTCCTCTCTGTAAAAAATCAATAATAATAATAATAAAAAAGAATATATCGTACCTAACGTGGAATGTGCCTTTGCCATTTCAGGATTAGTAAATGTCATCTCTTTGAGGCTTTGTCTGCCTTATAGGGCTTTATTTTATAGGGTGTAGTTTGGGTAACTTGGAATAATCTGGTACAATTATTCCTTCAGTTATTATTCAACTTCATTTTCTGTTAAAGGATTCCACTAATTTTCTCCAGGATTCTGTTTGCTGTTCTCTTTTGCTTCCAACTTACTAGTAACTTCGTTTACACAAGTATATATTTATTCTTGGAGGGAAAAAGACAGTCTGAATTCTTTTTTTTCAAATATATTTTATTGATTTTTTACAGAGAGGAAGAGAAGGGAATAGAGAGTTAGAAACATCGATGAGAGAGAAACATCGATTAGCTGCCTCCTGCACACCTCCCACTGGGGATGTACCCACAACCAAGGTACATACCTTTGACAGGAATCAAACTTGGGGCCTTTCAGTCCGCAGGCCGATGCTCTATCCACTGAGCCAAACCGGTCAGGGCAATCTGTATTCTTTTACAAGAACTATATGTCAGTTGTCGGGGAAATACAGTAACCAAATACATATAAATAACTGCAGTATATTCCAAATTTCAATTAATCTGGAAAGTTAGAAACACAAATTTAAGAGGTTTATTAAGTTTTAAGGAAAGAAATAAAGATCAAAAATCAAAGAAAATTTTGTTTTTTGTCTATATTCAATTTTTTAGGATCAAGTGCAATTTGAATTAGTGCCACAATATGTATTTTATCCTATAATTATGCAATTATTAAGATAAGATAAAAAGTAGTTTCTTAATCTTAGAGAATCATATTCCTTTCCTTGCTACTTGGAGAATTCAAAGAAAACAAATATAGTTAGATTGTGAGTTTATCATCACCAACAATAGATGGAACTGATTCTCATACTTAATAGGGTCTTAATGAAGGTCCTACTGTTCTAGATAGACATTATTAGTAAAGAAATTTTACTTATCAATCAGTTAGGAAGTGCATGTAGGTAAAAATTATTTAGTCAACTGTGGTGTAATACAGCCAGATGATAGTTCTCTCTTGATGAGAGCCCTTAGAGCTGTTTCAGCCATGCTCGCTTACCTGTTTCCATGCCCTTTCTGACACCAGAAAGCCACTTCAAAAATTAGGAACTTTCACCCAGATCCAGTTCACTTGTATTTTATATCCAGAACACTACTACTACTGACTGCATCATTATGTATCATTGTCATCATCACCATTGTAGCCACTGTGTATTCTGTAAAAATACTTACATATGTCCTCTCCTTTAAACCTATAACAATAATCCTTGGTTATAATATAACATGTAGGTCTCATTGGACTAATTGGACAAGTAAGAATAAAAAGTAGTTTATGCAAAATGACACATTTAGTTAGTGACATAGCCAGATCTGAAATTTGGGTCTGATTCTAACATACTTGCTTGTGATTGCTATACTCTACCACTTTCCTCTTTTTCTCAAAGTGTTTCTGGTGGTGTGGTCAGGGTCCTGTCCTAACAAGCTTATCTTTTGGCTGCCAACAGCTCATTAAACTGCCCATCAGATCTTTTTTTTAAATTACCTTTCCAATGGTTGTCTGCTCACAGGGCTCATGATTAGCATCTCAAGTATTTAATGAAGCTTATAAAGTGGGTAAGTTAACTCTTTTAGGGGATAATAGTCGCATTTTCTAAGGACCTTCAAGCGCTAAAAATCATTAGTTCTGCGATTTTCTATTGGAAGGTCAACTGGAAACATTATTAAAATTTTGGTCTGCACAGGAGGGAATTTTCAAAAAATATATATACTAGAGGCCTAGCAAACAAAATTGCACGAGATCCATAGTCCCGCTGCTGCCACCACCATGGGACCCACCACCACTGCAGTACCCATCAGTGCACCTCCTGGTGACCGGGTTGTTCAGGCATTCCGGCCACCGGCCTTTTGTAATATAGATTTTTATAGATTTGAGAGAGAGAGAGAGACACTTTACTAGGGCTTGAACCCAAAACCTTGGTGTGATTTGGGACCATGCTTTGACCAACTGAGCTAGCCAGCTAGGGCTGGAATGTCGTGGGGGAGTTTTGGAATTTTTTTTTTTTAAAGAACTCGTGAACATGCTTTGCTTCTTCACTTAGTCTCACTGAAAGTAGAGGTCATAGGTTTACATGTTAATATATTCTTCTCAGTGGCACATATTTTAATTATCCTACTTGTAGTGGGCCTTTTTAAAGTACTTATATTCCTAGTGGAATTTTAAATACTTTATTGAAATATATATATACAAGATATGTTTGCACATCATAATTGTTTAGCCCCATCAGCTTTTATAAAATGAGCATACCTTTATGTCTAGCATTCACATTAAGAAATGGAACATTACCAATATCCTTAGGCGCACCCTTTGTGCCTCCTCTATGTCACTACCTCCCTGAAAAGGACCTTATCCCAATAACACTATAGATTAGTTTTACATGTTTTTGAATTTTATTTAGATGAAATCCTAGTCAGTTTATACTGTTTTGTGTTTCACTGCTTTTTCCCAATATTGTTTTTATGAACTTCACCTATGTTGTATGCAATTTCAGTTTGTTCATTCTGTTGCTATATAATCCTTTGTATGAATATATCATAATTAATTTATGTATTCTGTTGATTGACATTTATTTATTGACAGTTTGGAGCTATTATATTTATCTGTGGCTATATTTTATATTTTGTTCTATAGTGTAAGTTCCTCGAGAATACTTTTTTTGTTTTTAACTCCCTAATTATGTGATATCTTCCCAAGAATTTAGAAGTTACCCAATAAAAAATAAATTTTATACTTTAATAAGAAACTTTAAAATTAGTACTGTGGTTTTCTTGATTTCTTATATAGATCATGACATGTGGAGAAAATGTTTTCTGTAAATCTTTCAGAAATACAGACTTTTACATAAAAAATGAATAATGGATAATATATTTTATTTCCTAGACAATGTCTTAGATTTTCTGAGTGCTATTGCAAGATAATTAATGATGAAGCTTATTTTGCATTGCTTATTACATGGCCTATAGTTTTATTAAAATGTATTTGATTTCCTCATTTAATCAAAATACATTAAAATATCAATTATTCATGTATGGATTATTCTTATAAATTCTTCCTAGTCATCTTTCACACCTGCTTAGCTTCTCCTATGCACCCAGTACCCTACCCCACTGCCCCATTTTCCCAGTCTGAGTATATAAGCAGTTGTAATATTAGCTTAAGCAAAACAAGATTAGAATAGTTCATTTGTCAAAACCATATAATGCAAACCAAAGTCCAACACATGATTAGTGATTTTTGTTCTTAACTGACTGACATTTCCAGCTTTTCTGCTCAAAAATCACAATTGATTTATCACTTTTAGAATGACACCAAGACGTTTTTCTCAATTATGATGAAGCATTAATTTCTATAGCATAGCTCAGTGAAATCTTGGAGCAGTTTTCTTATTACTTATGCCTTTAGGTTCTACCTCCTGCAGAAACAGATGCCTGTGGGTATCCAAAATTGAGGTCTTAGTCCAGTAAGACCCATTTCCAGTAATGCTGGACCTAGTGACATTCCCTTTCAACCTTTTATTTTCAGTGACTTTCATCATCCTTTTAGTCTGACCTTTTTGTTTCTCTGTCCTGTCATTAGGTCATGTCTTTGAGCTAACAAAGGACAAATCACTCATAGCTTTGAATTCTAATTCTTGCCCCCTAATGAATCAGTTGTATTGTGCAAGATGTTTACCCCAAGTAACTGTCTCTCTGCTTCTCAGCCATATGAACTTGGCTTTTGAAAGTTAGCTAACTTTAGACTTCAGAGACAGAAAACTGGTTGACTACTGCTGCTAATAAATTGAAGTAAGCAAGAATTTGATTGTGGCTTTTTGGCATGTGATTTCTTAATCCACATCTTTTTGAATGCCGAAGTATGGCTTTGGTTCACCTTATTTCTTCCTTCCTTCATATCAGTGAATGTGTCTCCTCAGTGGCTCTATCTTTTGCTATAATTGTTGCTGTTTATCATTATTCTTTGCATATGACCTTATAGCCAGCTTTTACTCCCTAATGACAGAGGTAACATGTTTGATGCAGTATATTTTTAAGTTTTTAACTATTTGAAAAATGAGCAGTTTCATTAAAGTTTGAAGAATATACATTTCTTGACCTATATAAACTTAAATAAATTTTGATATTTTAAAAGTAGCTGACATAACTATTGAATAAAAAAAATACCATCTTCTAAGTGGGATGCGCTTTTAATTCAGAGGGAGAAGTCTTTAGTTAATTTTAATTGCTTTTGTATTAGGCATGACTTCCTGCCACTGGTTATTAGAATGTCTTGGTGGTGTTCGTTCCTAATTTCCCATTTAGTTGATGCATTTAGTTTATAGATAGAGTTTTAGTATTGATTGGGGCCTGTTTCCTTAAGTACACAAAGAAATTTTATAGCATGCACACTTGTCTAATAAAGTTTTGGTGAAATTGTCATTTCAGTTTTCAGATTTTGTTCATCTTCCCAATTATTCTGTAACTCACATACCATCCTGACATAGTAGAGTACCAGTATTAAGAAAGCTATGCAATATCTTGTATCCTGAAGGAGTTAATTGAACTCTTTGAGCCAAATTTTAACTTCATGGAGTTATACCTGAATATAATTGTGTATTATATTTTGGTATTTTAACAGGACATTTTAAAAGGCCAGTATAATGAAAAATCTTTGTTATTGAGATATAAAATTGAGGTTTATCACAATATTTGATATTTCAAAGGCTTTTTAAATTTTTCTTGACTACGTTAAAATAAATGGGTCTTACATTGCAACCCAGCATGTGTTTGTGTGTGTCTCTCTCTCACTTTCTTAAGCCAAAAATTCTATTTTCTATTTTTTAAAATATATTTTTATTGATTTTAGAGAGAAAGGGAGAGCAAAACATCAATGATGAGAGAGAGTCATTGATCAGCTGCCTCCTGCACGCCCCAACTGGGGATAAAGCCTACAACCCGGGCATGTGCCCTTGATTGGTATCAAACCCGGGACCCTTCAGTCCGCAGGCTGACATTCTGTCCACTAAGCCAAACCAGCTAGGGCTATTTTCTATTTTATTTTATTCTGTTTAAATAAAAAAATATTGTTTGAAATACACTAATTGACTTCATGACCCCCTACCATTTGAAAAGCCCTGTCCTAGAATTTTACTTCTCAGATATTTTCTTACTCAATATTAATTTTAATTACTTCAAGAATAGTGCTAAATGAGACTGAATTTTCAGTTAGCTAGCCTATCGTTGTCACTTGACTACTTGGGGCAAAATAAAATGTCCATTCATGTTTTAATATTTGTAAATCTTTAGCAAAACATTTATTTATGAGTATAAATGAGAGGTTTTGACAGTGATTGTGAAAAAGCAGTCTCTGTATTATACTTACTTTTTTTCTAACTCTGCAAATGATTCATGTATCACTGTGTGTGTGTGTGTGTGTGTGTGTGTGTATTTGTGTATTTGTTTTGTTGGTTTATTTGTTTTTCCTATGCTGAAACTTTGTTTCTCTAAAAAAAGAGTTGCTTATAAAAAGTAGGAGATTTGTAGGTGATGTTACAGAAATTATGTAATATATTCAAGAAGGTTTATGCTTATTTGTTGTGGGGGATATTCGTTAATGTAAAATATAAATTTTTAAAATTTAAATCATTCTAATTGGTCATTTAAAATCATTTTGAACTTAAATCGTTTTAATAAAACCACTGTCTTAGTCAGTTGCCTTAATTTTTACTTTTCAATCACTAACATTATTTACGCTTTTTGGTCATGGGAAATACGTTCGTTCATGGTGGTTTATTTCCATCATGCAATTATTTCCATTTATGCTTTAACAGAATGATTTTAAAGCTGAGCTCTTCCAAAAGAGGCCATCACTAAGTGCCTAAAACTAAAAGTGGTTTCTGTTGCCTTTGTTTTAATCTAGAATAGAATACCACTGAAAATAGTAATATCCTGCTCCTGAAAAATATTAAGTCATGGAACCTATTCTTGTCAGCATGTCTAGTTGAAAGTACTAGTCTCTATATAAAAATATCAGGGCAAAAAACAAGCTGGTCATTTTCAATCTGCTAAACTGCAAATGTCTCATTGTAGTGTATTTCCTTTGTAGTCAGTAATTATGCAGATTCTGATATTGAGTAGTTTAGCTGTTACCTTGGGAACAAGGTTTAAGTAGAGGCAATGCAAGAATCTACTCTATAAAAGCGAAATAGTAAAATTAACCGTTTCTTCGGGACGCCCACCAGCCAATCAGAGCAATGGTATGCAAATTAGCCCAGCCAAGATGGCGGAAGCCCACCCAAACACTGGGTCCAATGGAGCTATGGCGCCAGTGAACGCACAGGCGGAGGCCTGGCCTC
>PVJC01018548.1:0-31275 GCA_004026665.1 Murina feae | reverse complement strand
TGCAGCCTTGCTTTCCCGCTCCCCGGTGCCCCTCAAAGGGCCTGGGCAGCCACCAAGCAGGCCAAGACCCCCACCCCCGCCGCCTCTTACCCGCTTCCCAGTGCCCTCCAACCCTGCCACCTCTTTCCCACTCACGGGTCCTGGGTCCTGCGCTGTCCCGCCCTGCAGCTGCTCTGTGCACTCGGGAGGTCCCTCAGCCTGGCCTGTGCCCTCTCACAGTCTGGGACCCCTCGGGGGATGCCCACCTGCTGGCATGCCTGACCAGCCTGGGTGAGGGGCTTTAAGGCTGCCCACAGCTCCCAATGACCCAACGTCCCAGCAAGGCCGGCTGGACGCAGGTTCCCGGAGTTTTTTCTCCTATAATTGATACTGTTCCTTGAAGGCCTGGGGTTATCTTCTATAATTGATACACTGTTCCTTTAAGGCGGCCTTCTAACTAAGGAAGCCTCCTCTGCTTCACCTCGCAGCGTCTATAATGAAAATATTGTTACTTTTACTGGTGAGGCCCGGGCTGCTCTTTCCTTCAGCTCCGGAGGATTCTATGATTGTTACAATGTTTCAAAACTGCTAGAGGCAGTTTAAGCGGAGCTGAGCTGAGGGGCGCAGCTTCACTTTCGCTCCTGCCGCAATGGAAAGGGCTGTTTACTCAGGTCTGGGAGTGGTGGCCGCCATGTTGGCTGGGCTAATTTGCATACAGCCGCTCTGATTGGCTGGTGGGCGTGGCTTACCCTGTCTCGGAGAAATGGTTAATTTTAATATTTCGCTTTTATAGAGTAGATATAATTGAATTGAAATAAATATGTGAAAATAGGCTGGGAAGCATGGCTCAGTGGTTGAGCATGGACCTATGAGCCAGGAGGCCACAGTTTGATTCTGGTCAGGGCACATACCAGGGTTGCAGACTTGATCTGCTGTAGGGGGCATGCAGGAGGCAGCCAATAAATTATTCTCTCTCACCATTGATATTTCTATCTCTCCCTCTTCCTTCCTCTCTAAAATCACTAAAAATATATTTTTAAAAAGATGCGAAAATAAAAATCAAATTACTAACATGGGTCATTTGAAAGAAACTGGGGGACTGGGCTGGGGTCAGTGGCCAGCACGGGCTTTTTGTCTTTGTCATTTGAAATATTTGCACTCAGAGTATAACTCTTTATTGTTTGTTATTAAAATAATACATGAAATAAAACATCATTTTGACCTCCCATAACCTCATTCAAAAGTTAAAGAACAGGTCCTAACCAGTAAAAATGTAGAAAGTTTGCCCCACCAAAGCTTGGCTTTGAGAATCAAGTTGAATTTTATAAGATCTCCCTTCAAAATCCCCAAATGGTTTCCTTTCAAGTGCTACCCTTGAACCAGCTGCATCAGCATCACTTTGAAATTGTTAGTTCTGCAAACTCTTTGACCTGACCCCAGACATTTGATCAGAAAATCAAGATGGGGGCTCAGCTATCTGTGCTTTAACCAGCCCTCCAGGTGCTGCTAATGCACACTAAACATTGAAAAGTCGCTGTATGTAATGAGGTAGTATAAGATTTTTTTTTTGAAGGAAGGGAATTTATTCTGCGCTTTCCGGGTGAAGGGAGGGGCCACTGGAGTCATGCAGAGAGGGAGTAAGGGGCGTTTTTTGTTGTTGTTTTTTTATTATTTTTTTTAATCTTTATTGTTCAGATTATTACAGTTGTTCCTCTTTTTTCCCGCATACCTCCCCTCCTCCAAGTTCCCACCCCACCCTCTGTCCTTGCCCCCCCACTGTCCTCATCCATAGGTGTACAATTATTGTCCATTCTCTTCACGCACCCCCAACACCCTTAACCCCCCAAAATTGTCAATCCACTCTCTTTCTATGCCTCTGATTCTATTCTATTCACCAGTTTATTCTGTTCATCAGATTTTTTATTCACTTGATTCTTAGATTGACTTGTTGATAGATATGTATTTGTTGTTCATAATTTTTACTTTTTTTTTTCTTCTTCCTCTTCTCAAAGGATACCTTTCAGCATTTCATATAATACTGGTTGGGTGGTGATGAACTCTTTTAGCTTTTTCTTGTCTCTGAAGCTTTTTATCTGACCTTCAATTCTGAATGATAGCTTTGCTGGGTAAAGTAATTTTGGCTGTAGGTTCTTGCTATTCATCACTTTGAATATTTCTTACCACTCCCTTCTGGCCTGCAAAGTTTCTGTTGAGAAATCAGCTGACAGTCCTATGGGTGCCCCCTTGTAGGTAACTAACTGCTTTTCTCTTGCAGCTTTTAAGATTCTCTCCTTGTCTTTTGCTCTTGGCATTTTAATTATGATGTGTCTTGGTGTGGTCCTCCTTCAGTTCCTTTTGTTTGGGGCCTCTGTGCTTCCTGGACTTGGAAGTCTATTTCTTTCACCAGGTGGGGGAAGTTTTCTGTCATTATCTCTTCAAATAGGTTTTCAATATCTTGCTCTTTCTCTTCTTCTGGCACCCCTATAATTCTGATGTTGGTACGCTTGAAGTTGTCCCAGAGACTCCTTACACTATGTTCATACTTTTTGATTCTTTTTTTCTTTTCTTTTCTTTTTTCTTTTGGCTTTTCCAGCTGGGTGGGTTTTGCTTCTTCATATTTCATATCTTTGACTTCATTCTTGCGATCCTCTCGTCTGCTGTTGGACTTCTGTATAATATTCTTTATTTCAGTCAGTGTATGCTTAATTTCTAGTTGGTCCTTTATCATATCCTTGAGGGTCTCATTAGATTTGTTGAGGATCTCACTAAATTTATTAGCAGTCTCTAGAAAATTCTTGAAAAACCTGATAACCGTGATTTTGAACTCTATATCCTGTCGTTTCCTCCATTTCTGTCATTTGTGACCTGTTTCTTTGTCTCTGCATTTTGGCTGCTTCCGTTTCTGAGTTAGGTGATCACTGCGAGGAATTAACCTCTAAGCCACTTGGTTATGAGAGTCAGCTGTGTCTACCGTGGGAGACCTTCTGTGCTGGAGACACCCTTATGGGGCAAGAGTTATTTTAGTGGGGCTTTTGTGCTCCTTGCATCTGCCCCAAGTGTGTTCCTTGTGGATCTGAGTTTTATTTAGGATGGTCCCACTCTGGCCACTAGGTGAGGCTGGTTCTTGTATCTTTAAGGAGGTGTTGATTTAGCCTTTGCCTTAGGCTTCTCAGCCTTTTATATGCAAAAGCCTCTGATAGAGCTTGGGAAAGGCAGGGCCTCGGGGAATCTACAGGGCAGAGCAAATAGCTATGGCCACTTCTCAGCCCTGCACTAAGAGACACTGGGTCTCTGTGTCCCACGGTAATTGCTGCAAGCAACACTGAGAGAAACCCGCTTTGGATTTCCTCCCAGTTCCAGTCAGTCCCCCTTCTCTGGGTATGCGTCTAGATCCTCAGAAACTCGCCTGGAACTGGAGTTCAGAGCGTCCGGGAGCTTGTGAGTTTTTCCGTTTTGAAAAAGAACCACGTCCTCCGGCACCAGCCCTCTCCCCAAGCCCTGTGCGCGCGTGCCTCCTACCTCTGTACTTTGCTTCTGCCACTCCTCTGAGTCTCAGACTCTTTCTAGTTGTAGAATTTTCACTCAGCCAGCCTTCCTATGGGTGTGAGTGGTGTCCGTGTTTTCTTTTCGTGGTTATTCTGAAATAGTTGTTCACAGCTGCATTTACGGTATTTACCTTATGCCGTCATCTTGGATTCTCCCATGGGGCGTTTTTTATACAGCTGTTCAGTGAGGGCGGGGGAGCACGAGCTGTGGGCATTCCTGCCTGGGAGTCTTCAGGTTTCCAGGAAGGAATCTGTGTCCTATGTCTGGTAGCTGACCTTGTGGGGGCATTCCAAGGAGGTACCAGTATCTGCATCACCACTTGCCTTGTGAAGGCATGCATCAACCCCTCGACCCCCTTCCGACCTAACATTCCAGCCTTTTGGTGATAGGGGGCTCAGTGTCATTCTGGCTGGTTCAAGCTGATCAAGGACAATAAAGGGAGTTTCAAAGGCCAGGGTCAGGCAAGGTAAGTCAGAAGTCAGAGGGTAGCTGAATGTAGGGATGGAGCAGGAGCTGATTATATAGTCACTCGTAATATCTCTGCGATCCAGGAGTGGATGAACTTAAGGAGGCAGGGGGGCTAGGAGATGCAGATGATAATTAGGGGCCTTATCATGGGTAGGACCCAGGTAGCTAAGGGGCTTTGGAACCAGCCGAGAGTTGTTCTGGGAGTGTCTTGTACATAGTTTTTCACTCAGCTCAGTCAGGGTCTGCACATTTTGTTCCACTACTCCGGACTTGTTGATGTGGTAGCAGCATTATTCCTGAAGGACTATGCAGGTCCCTCTTTTTTTTTTCTGCTGTCAAGAGATCTAAGGTGCGCTGGTTCTATAGGTCTACCAGGGCTATTGATGTTACTTGCCACTGTAGGGAGACTAAAGAGGCAGTTGTGAACTCCAGGGCTAACTGGAGCTTGTCATTGAGGTCCTGAGCTGTGACCAGACAGTTCCTGAGGGGCTCTCCCCCTGGTGAGTGTTTAATTAAGCCATCGAAGAATTAAAGATTGAGCCAAATGGAAAATCAGCTAGGCTTTATTAGGAGCAAACGAATGAGTCCACCAGTCCCTGGAAGGGAGAGGGGCCGGTGGAGCCGCACCAGGACCGAACTGGGCTGGGTTTTTAAGGCCTGGGGCGGGTAAGGGAGGAGAGGGGTGGGTAGGAGGAAGGGGTCTTTGGAATGTATGGAGCTTCCCCCGGGTGTTGCTGGTGCCAGGGGCTATGGATAAGCAAACAGTTTCGGAATAATCCATCATTGTTGCCCTTTAAGGTCAGGGCTTAAGGTCAGCGACCTGGGGTGGGGAATGATCTATGACTCCCTTAGCCAGGTGAATGCTTGGACAGCTTGGACAGTGAGGTTTACCGAGGCATCAATACTCACCCCTAATATGACAGGGAGGAAGGTGGCCCTAGGGCGGGTGTAGGTTGCTCAGGGCCAGGAGGAGGTGGAGGGGGAGGGCGACTGAGGAGGACCTTAGCGGGGCCTATCACCTCACATTTGTAGAAGCCATGCTCCTCCGGCGTTCTCTTGAGCCTGGAGAGGTGGTGCCAGAATGGATCGCCAAGCAGTTTGGCTATGGTGGAAGTTGTAAGGATTACAGTGTGAGGTCCTTAAGGAGGACCGAGTCATCAGGGTGAAGGGCTGGTCCTCCGGAGCCTTGGTCAGTCGGTTCTGGCTTGGGCAGAAACCTGTCAGCATGTTCTCAGAGCAGCTGCCCGAGTAGGGACAGACGTGGAAGATCAGCACCCAGGGGAAGAGGACCAGTAGGGAGACGGTGGTTGAGCAAGAAGGGTCTCCCATATAGAAGCTCAAAAGGACTCAAGAAGGTGGGGCTCTTTGGTGTAGCCCGGTTTCTGGTCAGGACCATGAGCAGGAGGTCCAGCCAGGAGCTGCGAATTTATAAAGAGAGTTCAGTTAGATGGTCTTTAAGGAGTCCATTAAGTCTCTCAATCTTACCAGATGAAATCAGGATTTTGAGGAACAGGAGATGGAATTCCTGCATGCGAGAGTGGGCAAGGAAAGATAAGGATCAGTGGGACAGAAGGTCCTGTAGTCTGTGGGTGGAGGAGACCTGTAAGCGTTGTTGGAGGCAGATTTTTTTGAGCCTCCTTGGTGAGAATGGCAGCTGCAGCCAGAGCCCAGAGGCAGGGCTGCCATTCCCAGACCATGGGGATCAAGCTGTCAGGACAAGTAGGCTATGGGGATGAAGGTCCGCTCCAGGGGCCAGGTTAGGACCCCAATAGCCATCCCCTGTCTTTTATCAGTAAACTAGGGGCCCGGTGCACAAAAATTTGTGCACTCGGGGGGTGGGGGTCCCTCAGCCCGGCCTGTGCCCTCTTGCAGTCTGGGACACCTTAGGGGGTGTCCACCTGCTGGCATGCCTGGCTAGCCTGAGTGAGGGGCTGAGGGCCATTTTCAGGCTGTCCACAGCCCCTTCAGGGTTCGTGCACTGGGGGGTGGGAGTGCTGGTGAGTGCAGGTGTGGACGTTTCCCACCAGAGGGCCCACAATCGCACACGCCTGGTGGGCCCCCACTGCTGAGAGGACACACCTGGCACAGAGCTGAGTGGAGAGCCAGGATGGCTGCTCCTGGACGCCCCGAGGAGGCCCAGACTGCCCCCCCCCTGAGCTGACACACCTGGCACAGCTGTGCTGGCCGTGGAGGCTCCCAGTGCAGAGCAGCCCTGCCAGTCTCCATCTTGGCTGGGTTAATTTGCATACGGTTGCTCTGATAGGCCTGGGGGTGTGGCTTGGCTGGTGGGCGTGGCTTAGGTGTCTCAGGTAACTTCAATTTTCATATTACTCTTTTATTGTATTAGATAGTTGTGATGACTTAGAGGTGACCAGGAGAGAGAGAGAGAGAGAGAGAGAAGGAGGAATGCCATGAGGGGATTCCGGAGCTTAGAGAAAACCTGTCGAATGAGGGAGGGTGAGGAGAGGGGGCCTGAAGGTGTTCCTGTAGCAGCCTGGTATAGGAGCTGGGGGAAATGCAGGGGGAGAAGGGTGCAGGTCTCCCAGCCTGCTTCCAGGCTCCAGCCACTTGGATTTTAAAACTGCCACATTTTTCCTAGAGATAATGATCTCAGTTAAGGAAGTTGTTCTTTGAAAAGGGTAGAGTGGGGGTGGGGGCACGGGGAAGAGAAGACTCTGAGGTAAGAGCAGTTTGCAAAGCATTAAAGGGGTGAAAATGTTGGCCTTTGGGATCTAAAGGCTCAGTGAGGGGGTCCCCTCCTCATGTAACCTGGAGGTGAGAGTACCTAGTGAGCCTCAGAAAGGAGAAACATTCTTTGTCAGAGGAGGGAACAGTCTTAGAGAAGATAAGGAGCTAAGTTGTTTACAGTCCCAGGAATGGCTTGGCCTTGTGAGGTTGCAAATTTGGCTGGGCTGAGTGAAGGGATGTACTTGCTCTTCTGGCTCTGCCACTGCTGCTACTGCTGCTGCTGGCAAGTGGGCGGAACCAGCAAGAAGGGAATTTACTGGAGAGGACAGAGAGAGGAAAGGAGAGGGGCTTGTGCACACACGTGTGCTAACTGTCTGGGGAAGCAGTCCGGGATGGGGGCGGTTGGCTTCCGGGGGAGTCAGCATCCAGAGGAAGGGAAGGGGCACGGGCCCAGCCTCTCTGTGCACATCCTCGGGCTCCTGTAGCTGCCGTGGCCACGGAAGAGAAGGGGTGGGGGGTCGGCATCCAGAGGGAGGGAGGGGGAGAGGGTGTGAACCATGAGGCAGAAGGAGCTTTCTGGAGGAAGGTGGACTAATTAGAGAGGAGGAAAGATTTCGGAGGCTCAGTTAAGGCAACGAAGAGTGCAGCAGTGTTGGTAGGCAGAGAAAAGGCTTAGGGAGGGACAGGAGTACAGACAGAGAAAGACTTGGAGAGAGGCCTGGGGCCAATTCCCGGTTTGCTGGCAGGAATTACTGAGGTCAGTGAGGATGATAAAATCAAAGGTCCCATTTCTGGGTCATTGTGACCCATTGTCCAATTCGTAGTGAGGCCATGACACATTGCAGAAGTAAATGAGAAGTTTAGGACAGAGGTCCATAATCAGGCCTAGTTTTAGCCAGGTTGACAGGCAGGCACCCTAGAGGTGTGTTCGGGTCAGGTTTAGAATTTCAATTCCCCATGCTAGATGCCTGAGGCTGGTAGCCAAGGCAGAAGAGCTAGCATCCTAGCCATCAAGCATAGCCACGGACGTAAGGAGGAACCCAGGGAGGTACAGACTTCTCCACTATCTCCCGGGGTCCAGAAAGAACCCTTCCTGGAAGGGTCCGGAGAAGGGGACCATCTCTGATGCGGGCCACGGTTTAGGGACAGAGAAAGCCGGAGGGCCACCTCAGGGATCAGCAGGGGAGGCGGGACTTACCACTGATGCTGCTGCCAAGACAGGAGAGAAGCCGGGCCGAGGAAAGAAGCCAGGAGACCCTGAGCCGTGAAAATAGGGGAAGGAGGCACCCTGAACTGTGGAGGGACAGGAGGATGGGGTGCTCGCTCCACCCGGGTTTTTGGCACCAAATGTGAGGTTTGAGGCGCAGGAGGAAACTGAGTCAGAGAGTCAGGAAGATTGAAGGAGGGGGATTTATTCTGCACTCTCCGGGCGAGGTCCAGAGGCCCCAGGGAGAAGCCGCTGGAGTCACCTAAGATATTTTTAATGGTTTTTAGGAAAGGGGCTGTATAACAGATCAATTAATTTAGTGACAAATATTGCTATCTAACTGTACAATTATAGCTAAAACAGGATGCAGAAAACAATGTTAACTCAGGAGGGTCAGTGCAGTACACATTAGTTGTCTACTCCAAAGCATTCATCTTTCCTAAGGAGAATCTCAACTTTGTCTCAGTCCCAACTTCTGGGGTCATGTTAAGTAATCATCTCTGGCCAATGTGACATATACAAAAAAATGTGAATGTTTTTTAAAGCATTAAGATTCAGCCGAAATGCTCCTTTTGATTTTTTTCTCCTTCTTTTCCCCTTTTTCTTCCCTGGTGTGTGGAGAGGTTGCCTGTAGGTAGAGACAACAGCATTTAGGAAGCATGAGGATGAAAGTTACATGCGGTAGATGATGTGGAAGGAAAACTGCAGCTGTCTGGGACATTTCTGACATCATGGGCATGGCCCTATTTCACATGCCCACCAGTTTATCTCTAGATTTCAAAGTAAGCTCTTATTTGGTGAAGCCACTGTCATTTCCTGCAATTGAGCACAAGTCTAACCAATATAGCAAATAATAAAGAGGTTCAATTTGGGTCACATAAAAGGAATAAAGTAAAATAAGATAAGGGGATGACAAAGAGGCATGAGAGATATAAAATTTATATGGGACAAAGGAATAAGGTTGATAAAGATCAATAAGAATGACATCCCATTAAACCTGTGCTTTGGATGCTCTAAATTTAGATTTGAGGCATACTTATTACCTGGTTAGAAATGTGTCTGCCAGTGATAGTCTCTGCATTTGACCAGCCTTCATATTTCTATTATCTAGGACACCACCTGACAGTTTTTTATTCACATAATCAGGCAAAAGCCCCAAATACTAGTAGATGTGAGCTTCTTGTTTGTAACACAGTCGCACTGTAGGCATGTAGAAAAAAAGTCATATGGGCTGATAAGTAATAAGATTTCATCCTGTTTTATTGCGAGTTCTTTTAGATCTGCATTTTTGGCAGCCCCGATCCATAACTAGTGACTGCTTTTCATACCTGCTTAAAAAATTCTCAAAGAGAATGGCAAGTCCTTTAAAAAAGGACCCTTTTTTTTTTTTTTTTTTTTTTTGCTGGGAAGATGACTCCCCCACAGGACAAACCAGCTCTACTCCCTAGTAAGCAATAGGACTATGTCCCCTAGATAGATGGGTATCGTTCTCTCACACATTGAGTTCTTGGTTTCAGACAGAGCTGCAATGCAGTGCTGAAAAGCCTTTTCCCACATGGCTTCTCACTTCCTATTACAAAGGTGGGCTCATTCAATAAGCTTTCTTTGTGTCCTCCCGTCTGTTGATAGCAGTGATTTCATACCCACCCCCAATCCTTTCTGCTAGTGGAGTATTCATTTCCGAAAAAAGAACTGCCACTCATTTCCCCCTTTCTTATAATAGCAGGAACAATGCCCGCTTTTGGCATGAAATACAAAACATTACTTACTATTAGATCTGTGCCAACCTTCTACAGCCTTCCCGCTTTGTTCTTCCACCTCTGGCACAGTGGATTAAAACTATCTCTCAGTAACATTTACACCCACAGTCTGAACATCAGGAAGACACAACCACATGTGTGGTGGGAATTTTTTTTTGTTTAATAGGATTTGAAAAGTACAAATAAAAAAATAACTCACTAAAGTAATATCTATTAATTCCAATTCCTGGCCTCCTTAGTACAGTCATGCTTCACTTAACGACGGAGATTAAGTTCTGAGAAATGTGTTGCTAGACAATTCAATCATACGAACATCACAGAGTGCACCAACAAAAGCCCAGATGGTACAGCCTACAACACTCTTAGGTCATATGGTATAGACTATTGCTCCTGGGCTATGAGCCTGCATAGCATGTTGCTATACAGAACAACACATGAAAAAATCAAGCACCAGAAAAGATGTACTATCTAGAAACATGGTAACTACAGGTATGAGGCTGCTGTTGGTATAAAAGAGCAAACATTCTTTTTTATTTTTTATTGTTGACACTATTACAGATGTCCCTCATTTCCCCCTGCATCCAGTCCCCTTCCCTCTACTGGCCTTCACCACACTGTTGTCTGTGTTCATGGGCTCTGTGTATATGTTCCTTGACTAATCTCAAACATTTTTATTAGAAGTAGGAAAAACAAACTTTAAAATAATAATTAAATGTACAGTACAGTGAACATCAACCAGCAACATAGTGATTATTATCAAGTACTCTGTGCTGCACACAATTGTATGTGCTACACCAGTTATCCAGCTGGCAGTGTCGTAGGTCTGTGTACACCAACATCAGCACAAACACGTGAGTAAAGCCATGTTCTATGACATTATGACAGTTACCATGTTATAGGTGATAAGAAATTTTCAGCTCCATTATAATCTTATCTTATGGGACCACCATTGTATATGCAGTCTGTTGTTGACAAATGCGTACAGCATTACGCAGTTCATGACTTTACTTTAGAATTAAATTCTATCCTTTCCAAAGTCTAGGAGCACAGACCCTTTAGCCATAGAACCTCTGCACTGTAGCTCCTGTGATAACTTCTCCAGAAGTTATGAAAAGGCTAAAGCATAAGAAACCTTTGATTTTCATACACAAATGTAAATGCTCCAACTGAGCACATTTCCCCTCAAAGACCCTGAAAGGTCCTTGTGATATTTACAAGAGCTCTATAATTCTAAGAGAATCAGGTTGAAAGGGTGAATGAAAATTTGGCACCTTGACTGCAGAGCACTGGTTCTTAAGTGTTAGCTATTCTGTTATTAACTGCGTATGCTTTGCTCTTCAACTTCGAGAGAAACTGTGCCAGTTCACGGGATCCTGAAAACGTCTTAGAAAATTTCAATGAGTGCTTACAAAATTAAGATTTTGTAAGGTTTCCATCCACAAGATTATCTATCTTCAGCGATGACTGACTGATCCGTGCAGGTGGCCACTTGAGTAACAATACACTTCGGTGAAGTGTGGCCTCTGACAGGCAGGAGCAGCCTTCCTCAAGCTGGTGTAAATCAGCAGTTGCCTATATGTCCAGTTCTCTTAGTGCACAAAAGCCTCTAGACTCCTGGCAGAGCACAGATATTTAGTGTTTTACTTCTGACATGAGGAAGTCCTATGTATAGCATAGATAAGCCTTGTTCAGTAACCATATAGCTTCTGTTCCTTAGGAGTATTTTAGTCAGCATTGATGAATGTAGAATAATTTCCTATCATGGTAGTGATGCTTGAGAATTATAATAAACTAGAGGCCTAGTGCATGAATTCATGCATGGGTGGGGTCTGTTGGGGTGGCCTATAGGGATCAGGACCCAGCTCGTGCTCCCCAGGCTCACAGTCCCACAGCCGTGCCTGGCACCCCACCGTGGCCTGGTGCTGCCCCCTCACCTGCTCCACCATCCCACCTGCAGAGCGATCGATTGTGGCCAGGCTCCCCACCCAGCTCCCTCAGTGCCTGGGAGCCAGGTGGCAGCCTTGATCCCTACCGCTGCCACTGGTCACCATCTGTGGGGTGATTGGCAGGGCAATTGGGTGCCTACTTGTACCTGCCTTGGCCTGGCATAGCCTGTTCACCTACTCCACCATCCCTGCTCTCAATGGAGCTCATCAAAGTGGGCAGTGCATTCACTGCCATCCGCTGCCAGCGCCATGTCGCTGATACCTACATGTTCCATGCCGGTCCCTGGTGGTCAGTGCATGTCATAGCAAGCAGTTGAGCTCCCAGTTGAAAAATTCGCATATTAAGCTTTTATTATATAGAACTAGAGGCCTGGTGCACAAATTTGTGCATTGGTGGGGGCAATAAAGCTAGGCCAACTGGCCCCGCCCCCCATTGGTGTATAGGGGGCTGACTGGGGACAAGATTGTCTGGGGAGAGGGACCATGGGTGGTTGGTGGGCCAGTCCTGCCTCTGATCGGGGTTGGAGGGGCTAATCAGAGGCGGGGCAGGGCAGGAGAAGTGGCCTAGAGAAGACGCACTGAGCTGGAGCTGAGCATGGGCTCCAAGCTTCCCAGGGAGGATGGTTTCATCAAGGAAACAGAAACCACCAGAAGGCTCTGCAAACAGGCCCTGAGCTTCCTTTGGCCAAGTGAATTCAGAGCTGGTGTCTCTGTACATACATTAAACACAGCCCAGCACTCGCCTTTGTCTTTTGGTCACATCCATTGCATTGAAAAACTTGTTCCCATTTTTCTCTCTGGGCCCTTACAACAAACGCAGGGCAATTCGAAGATACGGGCCTCAGTGGCAGAGCCAGGCCCCACAATCACCCAAAATTTAGGTCTAAGATAACTGGGCAGTAATCTCCAGGAAACAGAACACACTGTTTTAGAGTCTTAATTCTCCCCTAAAATGTGCCCAGCTGCTCCTCTTTAGCTGGGATAGACTGAACTAAGGAACCAAAGACCAAATTTCCTTTGAGGTGAGATCCACCACTGTTTTAGAGTCTTAATTCTCCCCTAAAATGTGCCCAGCTGCTCCTCTTTAGCTGGGATAGACTGAACTAAGGAACCAAAGACCAAATTTCCTTTGAGGTGAGATCCACCAGGAGCCAGTAGGTGGCAAGGCCCCTCACAGGCAGCTGCCTTCTCCCCAAGTTCAGTGTGCTCTGAGCCGATCAGTTTCTGGCAGTGCTGGGTCCTGGGCTACTGGTCGAGGATAGGTCCACAGGGTTTCTCTCCACCTGGCCTCCCAAGAAGGACCCACAGGTGGCCAGGCCACGTCCCTCACCCTGCTTCTCAGTCTTGCTCACGTGTATTGGGCCAAAACCTGCTGCCCTAGACTGGCACCACATGGGGAGGGTTGCAGCAGGGAGAGGAGCACCCTGACCTACCAGCCTTGGTGTTGATTATCTTGGTGCTCAGCTGATTGAATTCATCCCACAGAGCGTTTATGTCAAGTTACATGCTCCCGCTAGCTATCTTTGTTTTTTCTTCTTTACCAGCGCCTTGGCAGCAGCCGTGCAACTGGCCCCAGGGCCCTTGGGCTCAGCAGTGGTGCTAGTGGTAGCCCCTGCACAGCTGGTGCACTCACCACCATGGGCAGATGCTCAACACAGGAGCTGCCGAGCTGCAGTGACTTGGCAGTGGTGGTTCTCGGGTGATGCACCCCCAAACTATATACTGTTGAAATCTACAACATTCCTCTCTAAGAAACAGATAGAACAGCTACACAAAAAGCCAGTAAGAATATAGGTGTGAAAAATACCACTAACATAATTGACCTGAATTTATATTATACTCCATTCAGCACTAGCCAATACACATTCTTGTCAAATACACAGAATATATGCCATAATAGACCATATTCTGAATCATAAAAGCATTCTCAACAAATTCAAAGGGTTGAAATCAAACAGAGTAAAATTAGAACTTAGTAACATAAAGTTACATAAAATATTCCTAAATATTTGGAAATTAAACTACATACTTATAAATAATCCATTGGTTCCTAATTGAAAGAACATATCACCAAAACAAGAACTCATACTATTCAATACCAAAAAACAAACAATCCAAGTGAAAAATGGGCAAAGGACCTGACTAGATACTTCTCTAAAGAGGACATACAGATGGCCAATAAGCATATGAAAAAATGCTCAACATCACTAACAATCAGAAAAATGCAAATTAAAACCACAATGAGATATCACTTCACACCTGTCAGAATGGCTATCATCAGTAAGTCAACAAACAACAAGTGTTGGTGAAAATGTGGAGAAAGGGGAACCCTAGTAAATACACTCTTGGTGAGAATGTAGATTGGTGAAGCCAGTGTGGAAAGCAGTAAGGAGTTACCTCAAAAAATTAAAAATGGAACTCTGTTATGACCCAGTAATTCTACTTCTGGGAATATCTCCAAAGAAACCTGAAACACTGATTGGAAAGAATATATGCATCCCTATTTCATTGCAGTATTATTTACAATAGCCAAACTATGAAAGCAACCAAAGTGCCCATCAATAATAACAAATGGATAAAAAAGTGGTAGTGCATATATACAACAGAATATTACTCAGCCATAAAAAAAGAACAAAATCTTACCATTTGCAACAGAATGGAAGAGCCTAGAGGGTATTGTATTAAGTGAAATAAGTCAATCAGAGAAAGTCAAATGCTCTATGATTTCATATACATGTAGAATGTAAAGAATAATATAAATGAATAAACAAAACATAAACAGACTCATAGATATGAAGAACAGACTAATGGTTGCCAAAGGAAAGGGATTGTGAGCTGGGTGAAAAATGTGGAGAGATTGAGAAATACAGATTGACAATTATAAAATAGTCACAGGGATGTAAGGTACAGCTTAAGAAATATGGTCAATAATCTACTCTATAAAAGCGAAATATTAAAATTAACCGTTTCTCCGAGACAGGGTAAGCCACGCCCACCAGCCAATGAGAGTGGTTGTATGCAAATTAGCCCAGCCAACATGGCGGCCGCCACTCATGGACCTGAGTAAACAGCCCTTTCCATTGTGGCAGGAGCGAAAGTGAAGCTGCACCCGCTCAGCTCAGCTCCAATTAAACTGCCTCTAGCAAAACACAGCTTTGAAACAATGTAACAATCATAGAATCCTCCGGAGCTGAAGGAAAGAGCAGCTCAGGCCTAACCAGTAAAAGTAACAATTGTTTCATTATAGACGCTGCGAGGTGAAGCAAAGAGGAGGCTTCGTTAGTTAGAAGGCTGCCTCAAAGGAACAGTGTATCAATTATAGAAGATAACCCCAGGCCTTCAAGGAACAGCATCAATTATAGGAGAGAAACCGCAGAACCTGCGTCCAGCCGGCCTTGCTGGGACGTTGGGTCAATGGGAGCTGTGGGCAGCCTTAAAGCCCCTCACTCAGGCTGGTCAGGCACGCCAGCAGGTGGACATCCTCCGAGGGGTCCCAGACTGCGAGAGGGCACAGGCCGGGCTGAGGGACCTCCCGAGTGCACAGAGCGGCTGCAGGGCGGGACAGCACAGGACCCAGGACCCGTGATGGGAAACAGGCGGCAGGGTTGGAGGGCACCGGGAAGCGGGTAAGAGGCGGCGGGGGGGGGTGTCTCGGCCTGCTTGGTGGCTGCCCAGGCCCTTTGAGGGGCACTGGGGAGTGGGAAAGCAAGGCTGCAGGGGCCGGGGTCCTGCTTGGCAGCTCCCCAGACTCCTTGGCGGCACCGGGAAGTGGGAAAGGAAGGCAGCAGGGGACGGGTGAATGGGAAAGAGTTGGCGGCCTGCTTGGTGGCTTCCCAGGTCCCCTCTGAGGATCAGGGAGCAGGAAAAGGCTGGCCTGACCACGAGGCAGGGTTTTTCCTGCTTTCTGGTGGCTGGAGGAAGATGGGCAGTAGGCAAGCTTGGAAGGCAGGCTGCACCCAGCCCTGGCCACGCTCAAAAAAGAGAACAACATGCAGGGGAGGGCAAGAGTCTGAGAGATCAACATAGAGGGGGTGCCTGCTCCAAGCCTCCACGGTGTGCCTGGGGCAGGCCCCCAGCAGGTAGACACACACAGGAGAACTGCTCCGAGCCTCTGATGCGGCTGGGGGGAGGTCCCCAGTGGCCACACACACACACACACACATACACAAAAGGCGCCTGGCAGACTGGGGCCATCATAGGACATCCACTGAGGGGTCCCAGACTGTCAGAGGGCACAGGCTGGGCTGAGGGACTCCCTCCACCCCGAGTGCACAAATATTTGTGCACCGGGCCCCTAGTATTTTAATAATGAGGGATGGTGCCAAATGGACACTAGAAATATCAGGAGAAACATTTTGTAAAGTATATGATTGTCTAACCATTATGCTGTACACCTGAAACTAAAAGAAAATAATACTGACTGTAAACTGTAATTGAAAAAAAAAATAAACAAACCACTAGTGAAATGAAAAAAAATAAACGAAAATTATAAAGTTCTTTGAATGGTAAACAAATGCTTTGAAAACAAAATGTGAAAAATTCTGATGTGTAGTTGTTATTGGGAAACATAGCATAAAATGCTTTAATTCTAAAAAATAAAAGGTTCTAAAGTAGTGATCTATTTTTACACCATAAACATTTATTTATTTATTTATTTATTTATTTATTTATTTATTTATTTATTTTTGTTGTTGTTAATCCCTAACCAAGGATATCTTTTCCCATTGTTTTTTTAGATTAGAAGGGAGGGAGAAGTGGAGAGAGAGAGAGAGAGAGAGAGAGAGAGAGAGAGAGAGAGAGAGAGAGAGATATGAAAGAGACACATCAATTGGTTGCCTCCCACATACATCCCAACCAGGGCCAGATGTTGAACATACAACCCAGATACATGCCCTTGATGGGGAATCAAAACCCTGACCCTTCAGTGCATGGGACCAGGCTCTAACTGCTGAACAACATCAGCCAGGGCAATACTATGACCATTTTTTTAAAGAAGAGAAAATTAAAACCCATGGCCATTAAAAGGAATAGACTAACAAGAAACATCTAATCTAATAAAAGAGTAATATGCTCAACTCCATTACACTTAAGCCACACCCATAAGCCAACCCACACCCGCCAACTAATCGGAGCAACAATATGCAAATTAACCTAGCCAAGATGGCGGCCACCAGCCACAGAGCTAGAACAAACAGGAAGCCAGTGATGGAGGAAACTGCCTGCCTAGGCCAGTTGTGGCCTCTGCTCAAGGCAACAAAGTTTCAATTATAGAAGCCACAGAGCTGAAGCAAACAGGAGGCTTTGTTGCCTGCCTAGGCAGGCTGTGGCCTCCACTCAAGGCAACAAAATTTCAATTATAGAAGATAAATAAACCCCAGAACCTGCTTCCAGCCAGCCTCGCTGGGACCTTGGGTCAATGGGAGCTGTGGCCAGCCTGAAAACAGCCCTCAGCCCCTCACCCAGGCTGGCCAGGCATCCCAGTAGGGTCCCGAACCCTTAAGGGGATGTGGCCAGCTTGAAAACAGCCCTCAGCCCCTCACCCAAGCTGGCCACACCCCCATGGGGTGAGGGTTCCCATTGGAGAACTTGGCCAGCCTGCAAACAGCCATCAGCCCCTCACCCAGGCTGGTCACACATGCCAGCAGGTGGACATCCCCTGAGAGGTCCCAGACTGTGAGAGGGCATAGGCCAAGCTGAGGCACCCCCCACCCTCCAAGTGCACAAATTTTTGTGCACTGGGCTCCTAGTAAATAAATAAAAGCAAAAATCAATGAAGTTTAAAACAAACAAAAACTCCTAAAAACCAATGAAACTAGAAGAGGATCAACAAAATCAGTAAGGTCCTGCCCAGCCAGTGTGCTCTGTGGTTGAGCATCAGCCTTTAAAACAGAAGGTCACAGTTCAATTCCTGGTCAGGTCACATGCCCTAGTTGCAGGCTCGATCCCAAGTAGGGGAAATGCAGGAGGCAGATGATCAATGCTTCTTTATCATCATTGATGTTTCTATCCCTCTTTCCCTCTTCTTATCTCTGAATTCAATAAAAACATATCTATCTATATCTATATCTATCTATCTATAGATAGATAGATATAGATATAGATATAGATATAGATATAGATATAGATATAGATATAGATATAGATATAGATATAGATATAGATATAGATATAGATATATACTAGAGGCCCACTGCAGAAAAATTTGTGCACTTGGGTGGGGGGTTCCCTTAGCCTGGCCTGTGTCCTCTTATAGTCTGGAAACCCTCAGGGGATGTCCACCTGCTGGCTAAGCCTGCTCCCTGGAAGATTGGGACTAAGCTGGCAGTCAGACATCCCTCTATCAGCCTGGGAGCCCTTGGGGGATGTCCACTTACTAGTGGGGAGCAAGCCTAAGCTGCAGTCGGACATCCTTAGAGCTGCTGAGAAGGCAGGAGAGGCTCCCACCACCACTGCTGCATTGGCAGCCATCAGCGTGGCTTGTGGCTGAGCAGAGCTCCCCTCTGTGGGAGTGCACTGACCACCAGGGGCAGCTCCTGCATTGAGCATCTGCCCCATGAAGGTCAGTGTGTTTCATAGTGACCAGTCATTCCCAGTGGTTCTGCTGTTAAGGTAAATTTGCATATTACCCTTTTATTATGTAGGATAGAGGTCTGGTACATGGGTGGAGGCTGGCTGGTTTGGCCTGAAGAATGTTCCGGATCAGAGTGGGGGTCCCGCTGGGGTTTCTGGCCAGCCTGGGTGAGGGGCTAAGGACCATTTTCAGGCTGGCCACATCCCCTTCAGGGAGGGTGTCCTGCTGGAGTACCTGGCCAGCCTTGGTGAGTGGCTGATGACTGTTTGCAGGCTGGTCACGGCCCCTTCAGGGTTTGGGTCCTGCAAGAGTGGTTGGCCAGCCTGGGTGAGTGGCTGATGGCTGTTTGCAGGCTGGTCACACTCCCTTCATGATGGGGATCTCTCCTGGGGTGTCTGGCCAGCCTGGATGAGGGGCTGAGGACCGTTATCAGGCTGGCCAAGCCTCCTAGCAGGGACCCTCACCCCATGGGGGTGGAGCCATCCTAGGTGAGGGGCTGATGGCTGTTTGTAGTCTGGCCACAGCGTCCAGTCACCCAAGCTCCCAGCAAGGCTGGCTGGAAGCAGGTATCTGGGGATTATTTATCTTCTATAATTGAAACTTTGTTGCCTTGAATGGACGCCACAGCCTGCCTAGGCAGGCAGCTTCCTCCATCACCAGGGCAATGAAGCCTCCTGTTTTCGCTAGCTCTGTGGCTGCCGGTCGCCATCTTGGTTGGGTTAATTTGCATATAATTGCTCTGATTGGCTGGTGGGCATGGCTTGGGATGTAGCAGATTGACACAATTAGCATATTACCCTTAATATATATATATATATATATATTTTTTTTTTAAAGTGAACTCCTAATCATATTAGTAAAAAAAGGGGAGAAAAATACAAATTACCAATATTAAGGATGAAATAAGTGATATCACTAGAAATCTAACAGAATCCTTAATGATTGATAAGGAAATATTATAGACGAGCATGCTAATAAATATTATAATATAGATGAAAATAAATAAATTCTTTGAAAGAACCAACTGATAAAATTTATTAGGGAAGAAATACTTTGTTTCATACTCCTATATCTTTTAAAGAAAATGAATTCAAAAATAATAACATTATAGAAAGCTTATAGCTTACACCTACATTGCATTGCTTGTGAATTCTACAAAATATTCAAGGGAGAAATGATATAATATTTCCATTCATACTACTAGATAATAAAAGAGAAAATAATTCCCAACTCATTTTTTTGAGTTTAGTATTACCCTTAAACCAAAGGCAGACAAAAACTACACAAAAGAACAAGAAAACCTACAGATTAATATCTGTATGTCATTAACACAAAAATAACTGTTAGTTCACATTATAGTGGTGGTCCTTGACCACAAAACAAGGCAAGAATAAGTCATAAAAATATCTTAAAAATTGGAAAGTAAAAGTAAAAAAATATCTTTATTTGTAGATAATATATGTACATACATAAAAAAAATCCCAAGAAAACTATAAAGGCCATATGATGATATAAGTTTGATATAAATTTTTTGTATATATTTGCATTGAAAATTATGAATTAAAATGTTATGCTTTAAAGTTCTCTAAATTTCACCTTTTCAAAGAAGTCTTTCTAGGCCACTACATCTAAAGTAACCCTGTCTCATTTTTTTTATTCTATAAGATATACACAGAGCTACGATGTTTATTATCTGCCTCCCACTGCATATGATTCCTTGGTAACAAAGTTGGACTTCCTTGTTCACAGCTATGTCCCTAGCATGTAGAACATAATGCATGTTGAAAACTCAATAAATCAGTATTGAATTAATGAATGACTTGATTAATATTTATCTACCTTAGAATTTTGTTATCTTTTTAT
Organism: Murina feae; assembly: GCA_004026665.1. Lineage (NCBI taxonomy): Eukaryota > Metazoa > Chordata > Mammalia > Chiroptera > Vespertilionidae > Murina > Murina feae. The sequence continues at coordinate 11,247 of PVJC01018548.1, read as the reverse complement.
TTACTTCTATATTGTGTTTCGTTTCTTAACATAAGCTCTTGAGAATAACAAGCATGTGTATCTTCCTAACTGCTGTAATCCCAGATCTTATCCTATATAATAAAAGTATGCTAAGTGGCCATCCATTCAACCAATCAAAGTATAATATGCTAATGATATGCTAAGGCCACTCAATTGCTCACTATGACATGCACTGACCACTAGGAGGAGACAATTGACCAGTCTCTATGATGTGCACTGACCACCGGGGGGCAGATGCTTCTACCAGTAAGTTAGCTTGCTGGTGGGGCCTGGCCGATTGGGGACTGAACGAGGTAGGTGGGACATGCCCTGGAGCCCTCCTGTGGTCCATCCCTGGCTGGCCTACCTCCCACATCCTTCCCCAGCCCCAATATTGCATTAGTGGGGTCCCTTGGCCTGGCTTGTGCCCTCTCACAATCCAGGACCCCTAGGGGGATGTCAGAGGCAATATTGACCCGATCCCACAGGCCAGGCTGAGGGACCCCACTGGTGCACAACTTTGTGTATTGAGCCTCTAGTAAGTTTATAAGAAAAATAGAAAGTACAATTAGGTAATGAATTTTACTTTTTAAAATGTTCTAAGTCCCTTGAAATAATTAAATGGCATTATAAATATCTTTATCAGGATGTAGTAGTATTCTTTATGTAGTCACATAACTTCATAAATATTTCTTCTTGCTGTCGATAACATGTGAATTGAATCATAAGACTTGTTTATAGCTGGCATTTGTGTCAGGGAACACTGTAGTTAATTAAATTGGCTTGATTCAAGTTCCACCTGTTCCTAATTTCCACAGGATTAAAAAAAAGACATTGAAACCTAAAATACGCTGTATCTTAATTTAGGCAACAAGTGATTGTTTTGAGGTAAGTGTTAACTTATTTCTCCCTTGAATTTCTCCTTCATTATTTCTTAAAATGAAACACTACAGAGCACTTTAGTGCAATAAGATAAACATTTCACAGGTTAAATGATGAACATTTGGGTGGTGCAGAAGTGGCAATAAGCAAGTGTTCGGCAAACATTTTGTGATCAGTGAAGAAGAAATGAGAATACCTCAGGAGACAAGAGAAATAATAAGCTATTATTCTCTTGGACCTCATGGGCATCTTATAAATAAATCACAAATAAGCCACAGGCGAGACAGGTGATGCTGTATATAATTTGTAATGTTGTTGTTCAAAAAAAATGAAACTAAAAAACAGCAACATTGGCAACCCTTGGTACATACGTATGCTCAAAGGCAAAGAGAAATAATCATATTTTAGCACACAGGTGATTTTTTCCTGAGACATTTTTTTCTTAAAAAGAAAATTTCTGAGAACAATAGTTCTCTACTGATATCCATAATCCTGGAGAGAATTATTAACGGGTTTGTTAACAGCTTATGGACAAGCAGGCATGTTCACCTAGAATTTATACCTAGAACTGGTTGAAGGTATGAAATTCTATGACTATGCTAGTCCAGTATCTTACTACTTTTCAAAGAATGAACAGTTTAGTTATTAGAAAATGTGCTTTGAAAAGTTGGGCAAAACAGCTTCTAAAGCTCAATCATGTTGAACATTGTCAGCTTCTGAGAAGCACTTCTGCTGTAGCTCTGGGTGGGTTTTGTGTTTCTTCTTTCTTAAGTTATTCTAATTTTTCTAGGGCTTCAGGAAGTGTTAATCTACGAGGAAGCTGGCACATGCAATTCTATTTCTTCAGAAATTATCAAGGCTTCTCATATCAGTGTTGCACCGTGAGAGGGATTTTTACGTGTTTTTGTTATAATCCTGAGCCCGTTTTATTCTATGCCTCAAGGCCTCTGGCTTTTAAAATTGATAGCTGCCTTAAAGAGTAAACTGGTTCAGATATTTTAGTCAATCTTCATTCTTGGATTCATAAAGTACACTTTTCCATGAAAGCCAGGTACATCTGTCATCTGTCATATTTATCTCTTTGCACCTATATGAGAAAGACCTTATGCTATGTTTTTTCTTAGTAAGAGTTCTGACTTACTGCCACCTTATTTTCTTATAGTTCTCTGTTTCATTTGTTTTCCTGTTTAGGAGTGTCTTTTTTTGCTAGCGTGGTTACTAATAATTAAAATACTAAAATCATCTTCATTTTTTCCTTTCTGTTAACTTAGGGATAGGAGCAAAAAATATGATTAACCCTTCCATCAACATTCGAAGAATGCAAACTTTAAATTAAATTATCCTCACCCCTTTTAAAGAGAAGCTAAAAAGAATTTTTAAAAGGTAGCTAAGCCTCTGATGATCTCAGCACAGTTATTTTCTATATTAGTGTGCCTCTTAGATGATATGGGCATCAAAAACCACTCGTCAAAAAAAGTGATATATTTCTTCTCACTTTAAGCAATAATTTTCAGGGCCTACAATTAGTAACATTTCAACGAACTTTTCTGAAAGCATTTGCTTCTTTTTTGTATCTATTTTTCTTTTCCCCAACACAACTAAATCAAACCATCATTGGGTGCTAGGTAAAACCTCAAATCAGTGGCAGCCATTTCTGAGGAGACTATTTCTGCTGAGGCTTTATTTCCACACGTTTTGGGAATTATTGTCTTTTGTGATAACATCAAGGTTACTAATTACTTTTGTGCCCAAGGTATAAAAATACACAATGGCAGGAGCTCGACACTTGGCTTTAAAATATTTAGAAATTCCTTATCTCTTCATGTTATTCCTTCCTAGATCCCCCAAATGTCACAGGTATGAAGTTAAGCTGTGTGTGTGTGTGTGTGTGTGTGTGTGTGTCTCAATGGAAACCAAGGTTCCTGTGCTTCTGAATAAACAACTCAGATCGTTATAGAAAGCTAACTCTATTACCAACTGACAGAGTTCTAAAAGACAGCATTTAATCCCTTGAGGTTGTAGTACTTCAATCAAAGGAGGAATACTACTAGGATGGGATAATTTGCTGATAAATTATTGAAACAGATTGTCTATAAGATCAATTTTTAAAGACATTAATAGATACTATATGGTAAATATGGTTTGCTTTGGACTTTTCTTTCTCATTCTGTTTTCCTCTTTTAATTTGATGTGTGTGTATATACACTTGTGTAATAAATTGCCTTTTCTTTGTTGAAGTTAAATATTAGGACTATTCATGGTAAATATGTGTCACCTAGTTTTCTTATCCCTTCCTTCACAGATTCCTTTTCACTAAGACTGATTACTAATCCAATAGTTTTGTGTTTTCTCATAATTATATCCCTGTAGTTCTTTAGCTCTTTAACAACTTAGGTTCTTCATAATTGACGTAGTATGGTGCCTCCTTTTTCCTTTTCTAAGAAGCTAATATATCATTATCTCTCTAAGTTAAACTGATCAATTTCACTGCTTGAAGTGGTGTTTGGATATTCTCATTTTCTCTACTAGCTTCACTCCTTCTATTTGTTGGTTGAAGCCTGGGGTAAAGAAAGTACTAGCAAAACAATTAAGGCAGATGAGTTTCTCATTCAATAATTTTTGGTAGCAAAAATATTTCTTCCAGATTTTTTTTAGAGCAAAAGGATACAAAGCTTTGAAAACAAGTTAAGGAACTGTCAATGAAAAGCAGAACAGTTGTTTAGAGTACTTTCCTAATGCAAAAGTCAGTAAATATATGCCAACCAGAAAAATAATGATAGTGTTAATGGCAAGATAGCTGATCAAGGGTGGAAACAGGCAGCAGCAGGAAAGCAACTGCCAATGTAACTCTTATCTGAAATTCTGTGATCTCATCAACAGATAATTATTGGGTAGCATTTTGCGAACAGTAGGCTGAGCACACAGAAATAGGGAGAATTACATACAGATTTATCAATTGCCTATTTTATGTTCCTCTATTTCATAATTGTGTCTTTCAATAATGCTTGAAAATGCTAACACATCTTTTAAAACAATGTGACTGAAGTTCAGGAATTTGAAGTGCCCTCTCCACGTTTACACAATAGCACATACAGACTTGGTGTTTACAAACACTTCTACTTAATGCCCAAGCCCATGTGTTTCCAATACACAACATGCACCCCTTACTAAAAGTTAATCAAAAGAACACATTTCAAACCGTGTAGGAGTTCAGTAAAAGAACAAGTTAATGAGTCATTAATCCACATATGTTCAACATAGAATATGTGACCAAGCCATGTAGTGCTGAAGATTTTAAAACATTGTTCCAGGTTTCTAGATTTAGAAAGATGTCTTGTAATTGGGGGGTATAATGATACATTAAAGTCATTGATGTGGTATAAACAATTTAAATTAAATATTGTGGAGCAAAATGAAGCCTAAATGAGTTTCAAAGTCTGAGTGGCAAATAACTGTTTTCCCTTTGGTAGTATTATGAATGTTTCATCCCACTATTTCTAGGCCTTCTCAAAGTGTTTCGCCCTTATGTCCAAATCTCCACTCATTCCCAACACAAAACTATTTCCACACTTTCTGTAGCATCAAACACTGTCAAAAGTTGCTAATAAGAGAATGGTCACAAATGGAATTGTCAAAACTCTTCCTCCCTCATCAGCTTTTCTTAAGTGAAAACATGTCATCAACCATAGACTGGCGGGATTTCTTTAGGATCTACAATATGACTTTGCACAAGAGCTGGTATTTTGGTTATCTAAACTAATAAAGGCGTAATATTAAAATTAACCATTTCTTCGGGATGGGTAAGCCACGCCCACCAGCCAATCAGAGCGACTGTATGCAAATTAGCCCAGCCAACATGGAGGCCGCCACTCACGAACCTGAGTAAACGGCAGCTTCCATTGCAGCAGGAGTGAAAGTGAAACTGTTTGCGGCCACTCCACTTATCCTGGCTCAAGCAAAACATGTTTGCAACAAAATATCAATCATAGAATCCTCGGGAGCTGAAGGAAACAGCAGGCCTGGCCTGACCACTAAGAGTAACATTGTCGCATTATAGAAGCGCAAGGTGAAGCAGAGAGGAGGCTTCGTTAGTAGGCCTCGGCTTAAAGGAACAGTGTATCAATTGTAGAAGATAAACAAACCCCAGAACCTGCGTCCAGCCAGCCTTGCTGGGACATTGGGTCAATGGGAGCTGTGGGCAACCTTAAAGCCTGAAAGCACCAATCAGCCTGTCACCCAGGCTGGCCATACCCCAATGGGTTGAGGGACGTTACTGAGGGGCTTGGCCAGCATGCAGACAGCCATCAGCCCCTCACCCAGGCTGGTCAGGCACGCCAGCAGATGGACATCCCCAGAGGGGTCCCAGACTGTGAGATGGCACAGGCTGGGCTAAGGAACCTCCCGAGTGCACAGAGCGGCTACAGGGTGGAACAGCGCAGGACCCAGGACCGGTGAGTGGGAAAGAGGCGGCAGGGTTGGCTGCCTGCTTGCCGGCTGCCCAGGCCCTTTGAGGGGAATTGGGGAGCGGAAAAGAGACAGTGGGGGGTCGGCCTGCTTGGTGGCTTCCAAGGCCCTTTGTGGGGCACTGGGGAGCAGGAAAGCAAGGCTGCAGGGGCCAGGGTCCTGCTTGGCAGCTCCCCAGACCCCTTGGTGGCACTGGGGAGTGGGAAAGGAAGGCAGCAGGGGACCGGTGAGTGGGAAAGACTCGGCGGCCTGCTTGGTGGCTTCCCAGGCCCCATCTGGGGATCGGGGAGCAGGAAAAGGCTGGCCTGACCACGAGGCGGGGTTTTCCTGCTTTCTGGTGCCTGGAGGAAGATGGGCAGTAGGCAAGCTTGGGAGGCAGGCAGCACCCAGCCCTGGCCACAGCTCAAAAAAAGAGAACAACATGCAGGGGAGGGCAAGAGTCTGAGAGATCAACATAGAGGAGGTGCCTGCTCCAAGCCTCGACGGTGTGCCTGGGGGAAGGCCCCCAGCAGGTAGACACACACAGAAGGACTGCTCTGAGCCTCAGATGTGGCTGGGGGCAGGTCCCCAGTGGCAACACACACACACACACACACACCCACACACACACAAAAGGCGCCTGGCAGACTGGGGTCATCATAGGACATCCACTGAGGGCTTCTAGACTGTGAGAGGGGCAGGCTGGGCTGAGGGACCCCCATCCTCCCCCCATGCATGAATTTCATGCACTCGGCCCCTAGTATTAGGTATAATTCATATAATTTTATCAGGAGTTGTACATTTGCAAGAGAATAGGACCTGGAAGTAAAATTATTTAGGACTGTCAAATTCTGCCTAGTTCGCAAAAGTTTTTGAATTCTGTAGGATATTAACCTCAAATTTAAACCAGCATCCACTGCAAACTCTCCCCTGCGGTTCTGCTAAGAAATGAATTTATTTCTTAGTCAATTAAGAAATGAATTGACTTCCCCACACTCTGCTACCCATACTACTGAGAGTGGCTTTACACCTAAAAGAATACAAACATAGAAATTTGAACTTTTGCAAAAATTTCATGAGTTTGAGGAAGACAGCTTGGCTAGTGGGTGGATTTATAAAACATTTTCTTTTTTGGTACACCATCAGTTTCTTTCTTCTTCTAGGTTCCATGTGGTTATCTATTTCCTCCATTTTCTTCAGATGTTATTTCTTTGCACTTGTTCATTAGTTAGATCATATTTTTTAGTTGTCTAACTGAAGACTTCACCTGTGAATTATGCCATCTGTCTGCTAACATTGCTACTGAAAATTCCCTTTGTTTCTCCCCAGTTCTGGTCTCATACAATTTGACCAGTGTCATCTCTGGGTGGTTTATTTCACACTGACAAAATCTAAACATCTATATAGAATGAAAAGTTCATTTCAGTATACTTAGAAATCTCTGTGGGGCTAGGAGTATACAGTTTTATGTTGTTTTAGAAAAAGAAACTTGTAATCTATGTGTGAAATGGATAAACTAACACACCCTTATTGTCATATAGCCAGAACTGCCTTATTCATTCCTAATGTATGGTTAAATCAACCCTCTAAAGGGCAGTCCAAGCCACCTTAGCTGGTGCACTATTTCTTCTTGCTATTTTTCTTCCTTCCTTTCTCACTTTTGTCTTAAGAATCTTAATATATCTAATAATCAGTCTCCCAACTACCCTCACCAAATTTCAAAAACAATCTAGGGCAGACACTTTCATGGAAGAATTAAAATGTATTGTGAACAGATGAAGGGTTACTTCTCTCATTGCTGCCTTTTCTTCCATCTGAGGTTGGAAGTGTTTATGCAGTGTCATCACTATCCCTCCCATACCGTCATTCTTTTATTATCTAACCTAATAAAAGTGTAATATGCTAATTGGTGTCACTCTGCTACACCCTAAGCCATGCCCACCAGCCAATCAGAGCGACTACATGCAAATTAACCTAACCAAGATGGCGGCCGGCAGCCACAGAGCTGGAACAAGCAGTAGGTTTGCTTGCACCTGCGATAGAGGAAACTAAACTTCCTGCCTGCCTAGGCCAGCTGTGGCCTCTGCTCAAAACAACAAAGTTTCAATTATAGAAGATAAATAAATCCCAGATATCTGCTGCCAGCCAGCCTCACTGGGATCTGGGTCCCTGGGGGCTGTGCCCAGCCTGCAAACAACCATCAGCCCCTCACCCAGGATGGCTCCACCTTCATGGGGTGAGGGTCCCTGCTGGGGGGCTCGGCCAGCCTTCAAACAGCCATCGGCCCCTCACCCAGGATGGCCAGGAACCCCAGCAGGACCCCCACCGTTTTTCAGGACACCCTTCAGGGCAAACCAATTGATCCCCACCCAAGCACCAGGCCTCTATCCTACATAATAAAAGGGTAATATACAAATTGACTCTAACAGCAGGACCACTGGGAATGATTGGTCACTATGACACACACTGACCACTAAGGGGCAGGCGCTCAATTCAGGAGCTGTCCCTGGTTGTCAGTGCACTCCCACAGGGGGAGCTCTGCTCGGTCACAAGCCAGGCTGATGGCTACCAGTACAGCAGTGATGGTGGGAGCCTCTTCTGCCTCCTCAACAGCACTAAGCATGTCTGACTATAGCTTAGGCCTATTCCCTGCTGGCAAGTGGACATCCCCTGAGGGCTCCCAGGCTGCCAGATGGATGTCTGACTGCCAGCTTAAGCCTGATCCCCTGGGGAGAGAGCGTAAGCCAGTAGGTGGACATCCCCCAAGGGGTCCCAGACTGTAAGAAGGCACAGGCCGGGCTGAGGGATTCCCCACTCCGAGTGCACAAATTTTGGTGCACCAGGCCTCTAGTTTACTATAAAATCTGAGCTATTTGATTACAGTTTCATGATTTATCATTTTAATCTATTATATCTGATAAGCATTATGCTAGATTGTAGGGATACAATAGTGAATAAAAAATATGAGAAATTCCTTGTGCCCTAAAGGAATACAGCTTAGCATGGGAAGACAGTCATCACTAAGAAAATAACAAACATAAGTATAAAATTGCCCTGTGATAAGTGGAATAAAGAATACAATGTGATGAAGGTATATAAATTTTTTAAAATGGACCCAGTCATGGAAGTAATAATTGGCCTGAATCTAAAAAAAAAAAAAAAATATTGAGAATTAGGTAGGCCAGAAAGGAGAAAGGAGTAATATTGGGTTGAATCATGGTCCATCAACATTCAGTCCACCTGAAACTTTAGAATGTGGCTCATTTGAAAATAGCGTCCCTGTAGATGAGGTCATACTCTATGAGGTTGAGCCCAATCCAAGGACTGGTGTCCTTATAAGAAGAGGGAAATTTTAACAGAGATATATTCAGAGGGAATGTGATGGGAAGATATATTGGAGAAGGGCATGTGAAGACAGAGGTAGAGATTATGTCTACAGATCAATGAACAATAAGAACTGCTGGTAACCACCAGAAACTAGGAGAAATGCTTCTCCCTCAGAGCCTCCAGAAGGAACTGACCCTGCCAACACTTTGATATCAGATTTCTGGCCTCCAGAAACTATGAAAGAATCAATTTCTGACATTTTAAGCCACACAGTTTGTAGTACTTTGTTAGAATAGTTGTAGGAAACCAATACAATGTATTAAGCAGTTGGTCAAAAAATGTAGAGTGTGAAAAGGCCTTCTTGCTGCAGAGACCATGGTGCCCACAGTAGAAAATTGAATTGACTGATGACCTCAGAAGCTCCTATTCTAAATCCACTCCCACATTCACTCTGAGATTACATTTCCTAAGAATGATTCCAGCCAATAAACTATCATTGTAGGGGTATAAGTTAGGTCCATTTCTATGAGACATGGGATTCTTTCCATTCTTTGCCCCATCAACCTGCCTGAATCTTTGTTAGAGCTGTACTGCAGTCTCTGAGTCTTCTTACACAATCTTTATGCTGCCCCCGTCTTTACAATTGTCAGACCTGCATCATGGTATTGAAGTTTTTGGCCTTCCCAGCCTCCCTTTCCTTTACCTGTTCCAGGTGTTTTACCTAATAAATATCTTGCATATCTTATCCCATCTTGATGTCTTCTTCTCTGAGGACCTCAGTGAACAAAAGTAGTGTCAGGGGTGATCTAAGAAGATAGGCAGTAAGATGAGGTTTAAGATTGTCTCATTCACCACCTCAAAGGTTAAGAGGATGCCAGTCTGAGTGGCATGTGGGACATCAAATGATGAAAGATATCCAGTGGAGGGACATGTCCTTGGAGTCATTTGAAAAATATGAATGGGATGATGCTGTAGTTGCCATAAAAATACACCTTTCAGGGCTTTACCTACAGGAACTTAACTGACCAAGAGTTTCATATTCTGTGCATTGAAATACATTACATTTAAACACAGGCTATGCCTCCCATAGACTGTTCCCAGCCACTGCCTGAGCACTGAAGGAGGTGTTAGGCAGGCATCTCCTGGGAGCCAGGAGACTGCTCTAATACACAAGTTTAGCAGGAGGTCTCTGTTAGGCCATCCAACGGTTTCTTAAAATTCACAGCACTACAGGACTCTTTCACCCACTCTCCTCCCCTTTTATCTCCATGATCTAATTAACATCTATAGCATGTTGAATTCACAAACTATATATAATTCTTTTCCAAAAGCACATGGTACACTCATCAATCTTCAATAACAATTGGATTAGTTAAGCAGAAAGAAAATACTTTTGGAATCCTAATTAATAAAAGTGTAATATTGAAATTAACCATTTCTCCGGGACGGGGTAAGCCAACCCCACCAGCCAATAAGAGCAGCTGTATGCAAATTAGCCCAGCCAACATGGAGGCCGCCACTCACGAAGCTGAGTAAACGGCAGCTTCCATTGCAGCAGGAGTGAAAGTGAAACTGCCGCCCATTCCGCTCCGCTTATCCTGGCTCAACCAAAACATATTTTTGCAACAAAATAACAATTATAGAATCCTCGGGAGCTGAAGGAAACAGCAGGCCTGGCCTGAGTCTAAGAATAACATTGTTGCATTATAGACTCCACTAGGCGAAGCAGAGAGGAGGCTTCGTAGGCCGGCTTAAAGGAACAGTGTATCAATTATAGAAGATAAACAAACCCCAGAACCTGCGTCCAGCCAGCCTTGCTGGGACATTGGGTTAGTGGGAGCTGTGGGCAGCCTTAAAGCCTGAAAATGCCAATCAGCCCGTCATCCACACTGGCCACAACCCAGTGGGGTGAGGGACGTTCCTGGGGGGCTTGGCCAGCCTGGGGACAGCCATTAGCCCCTCACCCAGGCTGGTCAGGTTCACCAGCAGGTGGACATCCCCAGAGGGGTCCCAGACTGTGAGAAGGCACAGGCCAGGCTGAGGGACCTCCCGAGTGCACAGAACGGCTGCAGGGTGGAACAGCACAGGACCCAGGACCACTGAGTGGGAAAGAGGCAGCAGGGTTGGTGGCCTGCTTGGTGGCTCCCCAGACCCTTTGTGGGGCACCAGGGAGTGGGAAAGAGGTGGTGGGGGCCGGGGGCCTGCTTGGCAGCTTCTCAGGCCCTTTGAGGAGCACCAGGGAGCGGGAAAGCAGGGCTGCAGGGGCCGGGGTCCTGCTTGGCGGCTCCCCAGATCCCTTGGCAGCACTGGGGAGTGGGAAAGGAAGGCAGCAGGGGAATGGTGAGTGGGAAAGAGTCGGCGGCCTGCTTGGCGGCTCCCCAGGCCCTTTGGGGGGCACTGGGGAGCGGGAAAGCAAGCTCTTGGGGGCTGAGGGCCTGCTTGGTGGCTCCCCAGGTCCCTTCCGGGGATCAGGGAGCAGGAAAAGGCTGGCCTGACCATGAGGCGGGGTTTTCCCTGCTTTCTGATGGCTGGAGGAAGATGGGCAGTAGGCAAGCTTGGGAGGCAGGCAGCACCCAGCCCTGGCCACAGCTCAAA